>JABUQX010087849.1:5000-7500 GCA_015478945.1 Trachelipus rathkii
TAGGCTTCCTATTTACGCCTATCATACGCCTGGTTGCAAATCCCCATAAACCTAATACATTTATTCTTCTTCTCCTCATTTCCTCAATCATTTTTTTAATGTAAAGATTTGATCTACACATCCTCTACCACTCCTAAACGCACCTATATATATATATATATATATATATATATATATATATATATATATATATATATATCTCTATCTAAAAATATACATATATTATATATATTATATATATATATATATATATATAATTATAATATATATAATCTTATCTTAAACTTCCTCTTTCCCCAAAGACTGGGGTTAGGTGCGTGACAAAGCATCGGAAAAGAAAGTAGTAAGAATATGACACAAGTCGCAAAAGAAAGCCCAGCCTTACCGCCCCCTCAATACCTATTAGTGAGAACTCGTCGCAGTCAGAAAATCCACCCTAGAGCTTCACGGGACCGCGTACGGACCCTCATTATGGCTATCGTCCAAGTGTAAAGGGTTCATTCCTGGCCCAGGTGGGCCTCAACCATGCCCCCATACAAACCCCGCCATCACTCTATTTTGCCCTTTATTCTCGCCTCTGCAAAACTCGCATTTCTCTCGCTTCTAGACATTCCTTTACTGATTCAAATCACTTTTCTCACTTCGGTTCCTCCCAGCCGGTCGATTCCCCACACACTCACCAACTATAACATCAGCTTCACCAACCGACTGGTCATTCCATCTTTCCAGATACCAAACCATCTCCAACGTACTGTTCGGGCTTATTCTCTCATTTACCCTTTTCTTCAAACCACACAAACTTCTCTAATACGTTTCATTCCTCATTTTATCAATTCTTTTCAATCACCTAACACGCCCCTAAGATTTCGCTCTGAACACATTGAAATTTTAGATTTTATCCTCTTATTCAGCCATAGTCTCACTACTATACATTAACACAGGTTACATACATACCCTCATGTAAAGAATCCTAGCACAATCAAGATTTAGTCCCCTTTACATCCACCCGATTTAATGCACAGCCACCTTCCTGCACTTCCAGAACTTTCCTTACACTCTGCTCATCCGTTTCCTTTTCATCCAACATTATCCTAACTATTTTTAACTGACACTTTGTTCCAGCTTGGCTCACCATCCAACAAACTTCCCACGAGGACTATCCTTCACTCACGAACCATAACCTTACTCTTTATCTACATTTACTTTCCAACCCCTCCTTTTTACACACCCTGCTAAATTTCTCTACCAATCTCTCTTCCGATTCACCACACAAAACCAAATCATCCGCATATAATAGGTTAGGGCAACCCTCCGCACTGTTCACCTCCATTCTCCAATATTCCTAACACCCTTTCCTGGCCACCCCCATTTCCTAATTCTTTTCATAACTCCATCCATAATGACAAATTGAATAACCAAGGGGAAATAACATCCCTGCCTCACTCCGCTGTTAATTTTAACCAATCACTTTTGACACCATTTATGTTCTTACACACGCTTCACTAACGTCATAACAATACTTTGATTGCCATTCAAGAAAAGCCTACCCACACTAACACCTATATATTACTACACCTGCCATAGAGCTTTCCCTAATTAATCCTATCATACGCTGTTGCATAATATATATATATTTATATATATATATATATATATATATATATTATATATATATATATATATATATATATATATTATAATATATATAGATATATATATATATATATATATATATATTATATATATATAGTAATATATATAGTATATATATATATATATTATATATATATTATATATATATATATATAATATTATATATATTATATATATATATATATATATATATATGAGTTTATATATATTATTATATATATTAATAGTATATCAACTACCTTCCGTTTCCCCCCCGGATTTAGGCGAGATAGATGGCAGCATACAATGAAACAGAAAGTAGTAGAGGCGTGAGTCCATAAATCGAAGGAAAGAAAAGGTCCATCCCCTCTTATCCTTAAGTGAGAACTCGTAGGAGTCAGTAAAAAAATCAACCTAGGGCTTCACGAGAGTGTGAACGGACTCTCACTGTGGTATCCTCGTCAATGTAGGTTTTCAACCTTGGACCAGGCGTCCACAACCCTAACCACTCACACAAAACTTCCCCATTCACGCTTTCTCCTCGCCTCCTGCCAAAAACTCACATTCCTTTTACTCACTCGATCCACTTCCAGCCCCGGTCGATTTTCAAGCACACTCTCCACTTATACTCTGCTTAAACAAACCGACTATTATTTATCCTTCCATATGACAAAACCAGCTAAATGTCACTTCTCGTAACGCTACGACGCTTTTTTTTCACACTCACGGAACTTGCTAATATTGCGTTTCCACTTCATCAATTTTAATCAAGTCTTTTACAACCTAAACTCATCGTAACCCAAGATCTATTACCTCTTGTCCATACTTAGTTTCACTACTATACATTATAACATACCCTAATGTGAGA
>JABUQX010087849.1:20000-42256 GCA_015478945.1 Trachelipus rathkii
GTGAGCACTAACTCATTTGTAAATGCTTTGAATACTTAGGGTGAATTGAGAAAACATATAAAATACACTAAAATACATACAGTATATGAAAATGCTACATCCCCATTTACGTTGTTTGTAGAGTGAATTAAAATGCATTTCAAGAGAGTATTTAGATGTGAAGATTTAGTTTCCAAAAAATATTTTACCGCATCATTATACGAAATTTTGATAACACCGAAATGGTAAGAGAATATATATATATATATATATATATATATATATATATATATAATATATATATATAAATAAAAATATATATATTATATATATATATATATTATATATATAAATATAATCAACATATATATCATTCACTCTCTCTCCCCAGACTGGGGGGAAGGTGCGTAGCATGTAGTGAAACAGAAAGTAGTAAAGAAAATTATGACGCAAGTTCGAAAAATAAGCCCAGCCTTACCGCCCTCTATACCCTTCCAGTGAGAACTCGACGCAGTTCAGAAAATCCACCTTAGAGCTTCTACGGGACCGCGACGGACACACACTATCGTATTTCGTCAATGTAGGGTTCATCCTTTGGCCCAGGTGGGACACAACAATACACCCTCAATGTAGGGTTCATTCACTCCTTTTAATTGCACCTTTCTTCTAGCCTCTGCTAAACTCACAATTCTTTCCTCCAGGCATTCGTTTACTGGACTAAATCCACTTTTATTGGGTCTATCTAGCTGGTCGGTTCCCAGCAACTCACCACTATATATCCACTTAACCAACCGCTATCATCCATCATTTCCACATAAACAAACCATCTAATGTACTTTCATTTTATTCTCTCATTTACTCTTTGCTTTCTTCACACCACATAACCCCCTAAATGCGTTCATTTTCTCATTTTATCATTCTTCTCAGCACTAACACTCCCTAAAATGTCCCCATCTAACACATGGTACATTAAAGTCTATACCGTCTTAATTCCAGACCATAGTTCACACTATACATTAATACAAGTAAACATATCCTCATGTAGACCTTAAGCCACTCAAGGCCTTAATCCTTTCACATCCAAAAAGGATTTAATTGCTTCCAGCCACCTTTCTACCATTCACAGCTTTCCTACTACACTCTGCATCTTCCGTTCCCTTTTCACCCAACAATATATGCTAAATATTTAAACTCGGACACTTTTTCCAGGCTCTCACCATCCAACATAACTTACACCGAGGACTGTCCTCACCCACAACCATAACATTACTCATATCTACGTTTACTTCAAACCCCTCCTTTTAGCACACCTGCCAAATAATCCTCTCTACCCATCCTCTCAATACTCTCTTCAGATTCGGGAACACAAAAACCAAATCATCCTCATATAATAGGTACGTGTACCCTCCACTCTCTTTCTTCTCCATCATTCTAACACCATCACATGCTGCTACCACCCACCTCTAATTCTTTCATAACCCCCATTCATATGCAAATTGAATAACAAGGAGAATAACACATCCCTGCCTCGCTCCGCTATTAATATTAAACCAATCACCTCCAACTCCATTTATTCTTACACACGCTTCACAATTGTCGTACATACTTTTGATTCATTCCATTCAGAAGCCTTCCACAATCACCATCTATCACTAACACCTGCCATAGAGCTTCCCTATTAATCCTATCATAAGCCCGTTGCAAATCCATAAAATCTAAATACCATTTATTCTTCTTTTCTCTCATTTTCTCAATCATTTTTTTCAATGTAAATATTTGATCCATGTATCCTCTATCACTTCTTAAGGCACCTTGTCTTCACCAATCAGTTCCTCAGTTACTTGACACACTCATTCGACTAAAATACCAGCATATATCTTCCCTACAACACTCAAAAAACTAATTCCTTTATAATTTCAACAGTTATCCTTATCCCCCTTACCCTTATGTAAGGATACTATTACTGATCTCCTACAATCCCTCGGAACTATACGCTCCATAAAAGCTTTGTTACATAACTTCCAAATCCACTCTATCACCATGTCGCCTCTGTTCTTGATCATTTCACCGGTAATTTATCTATACTTCATATTTACCATTCTTACTATTGACCTCTCTTCAACCCAATTACCTCTCTCCTTACTAATAACCTGTCTCCCAAAATACCTATCTCCTCTCTGCAGCTCCGTATTTAAATCCACACGCACATGTCTGTACCACTCTCTTCAATTAACTGGATGGAGCTAAATAATTGGTTCATTCAGAATGTCGAAGTTTGTTTCCTCACGCGACTGGTTTTTCTCTTCATTCATTTCATCAGTTACGAATAATGCATAGCGGGCACCATCCCCTATTCATGTGTAATTCTATTAAGTTAGTTAAAAAAGTTTTCCTTATCTCTCCAACAATTCGTAATTAACACTCGTTAATCCGTTTTCCTTC
Organism: Trachelipus rathkii; assembly: GCA_015478945.1. Taxonomy (NCBI): domain Eukaryota; kingdom Metazoa; phylum Arthropoda; class Malacostraca; order Isopoda; family Trachelipodidae; genus Trachelipus; species Trachelipus rathkii. The sequence continues at coordinate 22,422 of JABUQX010087849.1, forward strand.
CAGAAGAGCTTCCTTTCTTTGTAAGTGGTCCCTTCCTATTCATATCTCTTTCTCTTTTAAACTGTTTACATTTTAACGCTCTTTTTTTCTTCACTACGTAATGTATCTCTTTTAATATTCCTTTTTTCGTTCCCTTTAATCATTCCAGAACATCTTTCTTTTGAACCTTCATCATTGGCTTTTAAGTACATTCAACCCACTCATTTTTTACTTTAAACCGTTTGCATCACCTCTCCATTCACATCAGTCCACTGTTAACCTTTCTTACTTTCCTACTTTAGACATTCAATTACTTTTCTCTTTTCTGAACTACTAACATCCGTTACCTTTTTTCATTGCTCCAGATTTGTTTCGGGTTTTCAACCTGTTCACATTCAACTGATTTAAATTTGCAGCAAGCTCTCTAAATACTTACCTTATTCTTGTTTCACTCATACTTCTCACTCCTTAATTTCTCCCACTTTCCTTCCTTATCAACTTTTCTCTCCAACCAATGCCCCACTGAATTTAATTTTTAACTAAAAACAACTAATGATCCGATAAAATTCTCCCATTGCTAACTCTCCTCGTGATTTAATTCCAACACATACTTCTCACAATCTCCTTCTCACCAACACATTAAATCAATCATACTTTTCACTTCGATACCATCTCTTGCCTACCCCCACTCTAGTGTACATATGATATAACTCTTGTGTTTTAAAAAAGAAAGGTCAGTACTTTCCCACCATTCTCATTTCCTCCCCACACCTCAAAGTTCCCTGTTAAACCCATCCTATTTTGATCACTTAAATCCAACACTTTAGTTCAACCCAACACCAATCGAATCTAAACTCACCTCATTGAACATCATCAGATTGCTCCCAGAAATTGCACTCTTTTCAAACATTAACCATCAGATGGACCATATGTGCAACCCACATAGCCTTGACCTTTTCAAACAAATTTAACCATTAATATTCTAAGTTCTCAACACAACTCACCATAGCTATGTCCACATCACTCAATCAGAATTGCAACTCCTTATATCCCCCCTCTCATTCCTTTTCCGCACCAGCACATACACATTTCTACCACACCACTCATTTTCACGGTTTCCCTTTCATCTTTTGTTTCAGTCACAACGAACAAATCAAATTTGCCCTTCCTAAATACATCCATCACCTCTCCTCCTCTTCTCAACATTTATTCTCTGACAATTCCATGTACCCATTTTTGCGAAAGATAGCAAAGGTCGCTTACGCGATCCGACCTTTTCCGAGGCATGCATTAGCATTCCCTGGTAACAAAATAAGTGGGTAGTGGCAGTCAACCCAAACTACCAACTGTCTTTTAGTCTCCTTCTACAACCGCAGACCCACACACCTATATAAAATCTATTATATATATATATAATATAATATATATATATATATATATAGTATATATATAATATATATATTATATATATATAATATATTATATATATATATAATTATATATATACTTTGTATATATATATATATATTATATATATATATATATATTATATATAATATATATATATATATATATATATATTATTATATATATATATATATATATATATAATATATTATATATATATTATAAAAAATTAAAATTTATCAAAATAATTTAATATTTATTGTTAATATTTTATTGGTCCCACTTTAAACCGAAGAACTACAAAGGATTGTAGTGAACTAAGTAAGAGCTATACAGCAAGTAAGATTAGATATTTAATTAGGCAAAACCGAAATAATGTCTAATACCCAAACATCCACAACAAAAAAATGATTCAACACTTCCATCCTAGAAGGAAGTTGAATGAGTACATTTGTTGTACCTTGGACAGATTGAATTTAATGTTCCATGTTTGTAAGAAGGTAAATGAATTAAAAAAAAAAAAAGTTGAATCGAGTTTAGAAACATTTTGAGTAGATTGAATACCAGTTTTGAAAAGTAACTTACCACTTTGATAATGGAAAATATTTTTTGAGCAATTGTTTGCTACCTGCAATTACCATGGCTTTGAAACTTGCATCTAAAGTAAAGTTAACATATTCACAAACTGGGCAGAAGAATTTTATCCTTATTAAATATTAAATATGAAAGAGAAGCATGGTCATGAGGTAGACAAATCAGAAGTTTACAAAACAGTCCTGCAACCGTCTCTATGTTTATCGTTTCAGAAGAGAGAGAGAGAGAGAGAAGAGAGAGAGAGAGAGAGAGAGAGAGAGAGAGAGAGAGAGAGAGAGAGCAGTTTCTCTGTAATTTGCATAACATTTTCTTGAAGTTTCGATACCATTTTAATCATTAAATATGTAAGAAAAAAGAAATATACCTCCAATATATTTTGCATCTCTACTCTAAATTTACATCAATTTATATATTGTATTTCTAAAATTCCAAAAAAAGTTTAAAAAGATTTGAATCAGAAAAAGTAGGAAAAAATCCTCGAATGTGACTACAAAGACTCGTAGAATTTTATAATCGTTCGACCTCCTTGTTGAAAAATTCAAAAACTTTTATGTGGGGTCACTGGTCAAATATTTCTGTAAGACCCCTTTTTACGACCACATCCATCGATTTTTGTTTCAATTTCTTTCCCCTAAAACATTCAAACTCAAACCACACACCTACACACACACACACACACACACACAACGCACACACGACCACAACACATTACACAAACACACACACATACACACCACACACACACATAAGCACATATATGAACATATAAACATATATATTTATATATTTATAAAATAAATTAATAAAAAAAAATATATATGTCTATTTAAATATATATATATTCATATATATTTATTTAATATGTATATATTATTAACATCATCGCCCACCCCGAAAAATTGGGAAAATATTATTTGAAAATATATCCATCTACACAAAGGGAAAATTAAAAGCATCAAAAATTACACTTGCTGAAACGCCTCAAATTTGTTAGTATATTTATCAATAATATATTAATATATATATATATATTATAAGTATAATAGATATAAATATATATAGTATTATATATATATATATATATATATATATATTATATAATATATATATTAATGTAATAATATATAGTATATTATTATTTCTATATATGAGTAGTAATATATATAATAAGAGATTAATATATTATATTATTTAATATATATAATATAAAATATTATTTATTACTTATTATATATATATATATCTATATATATTATTATGTTACAGATTGTCACCACTCATAGGCAGGGCCTTTTTCAAGAATGGGAGAGAAAATAATATCAATAATATCATCTAAAGAAATATTCGTCGTCTTCATTAGCTTCTTGACTTCTCTTTTCATTCTTATTACTTCTTAGAAACATTTTCCTCTTCATCCATATAATCATACGAAGAATTTTGCATTAACAGGCAACGAATACTACGAAATTTCTTCCCTACCTCTCCTATTCTGCGTGCTTCTCCTCTTCTTTTTCTTTTCTTAGAGACTTCCTTAAATACCTTCAATTAATGAAATCTCAAGAGTAGTGCTAATATTTTTGTCTTCAACTCTTTAACACTGGGTTTTCCATCTTCTCTTTTTCGGTGTTTCCACTTCAGAGTATCCTGGGATTGTTTGCCTCAATGATTAAAAGAAGTCTTCAACACCAAAATTATAACATCTTTCTTTTTCTTTTCTATTTTTTATTTGGGTGGTTTGTTTTGGCCATTGCTTACTGAACACAGGTCCAATTGCAACATTCAGGAACGATCTTTCAATAAATATAAAGAACACACAATGTGTATTGGGATGAATATACTAAGGCCGATTAACACAAAGAAAAATAAATCATTTTGCTTAATATACTGCAATCAAGTTACTTGTCAGTTTCTGCAAAAAAAATAATAGTATTGGCTCTAATTATCTCTTGCTTCCGTCTTAGAAAGGAGGTGATATTATGGTGGTCTTTTTACATATGTAACTCGTGCAGAATCTCGTGGAACTGGAACGTGCAGCCAATATATATCGAGCAATCATACCGTGGTTATGAGGTGGCAAAAGCAATCAGTGACAAATATTCGAGAGCAACACTGTGTGCAGCCTTTAGGAAATAAATTTGCCATTAGTATGGGTATGGCTAGCTCATGTCTAATCATGGCTGATCATATGTACATAGGACGAAGTGTGAGTGAGTACTTGAGAAAATACGAATAATAGCATTAGAAGAGGTGAATAGTAGAAATTGTGGATGTGGATTATTAATATATGGTGACTCAAAGAAGTGAATATATATATATATAGGTTAATTTATTATTAGGGGACTAGTATATTATAGTAATGGAGGATAGGTAATGGTAAGTAGTAGAATAAGTTGAAATAATGTAGTTAAAATTTGTACTCAGGTTATTAGAGATATATAATTGTCGGTGTGTATAATGTATATACAATAGAACGGTAAGTGAGACATGAATGATTATATGAAGTAAGATTATTGTGAGAAGTTATTAATATGTAACAAGCTATATTTATTATGGAGCGTTAAATAGTTCCGAGGTAGATTTTAGTAGTGATAAGTATATAAAATTAATAGTATAACCTAATTTAACTAATGATATAGGGGAATTAGGATAATCTGATTTAGAATTTAATAGTAGGGAATATATAGATTTTATTGCAGTGTATTGAGTATAGGGAATATAATAATATATGCTTGAATTTTAGTTTACGAATGATTGATGTCGAGTAACTAAGAAGTAGGTAACTATTAGATTGGTGATAGAAACAAGGCTGACTTGATTACTAGTTAAATGATATAAAGGATTAAATCTATTGAATAATCAATAATACTTATTACATTGAAAATAAAATATTGAGAAAATGATGAGATAAAATAGAAAGAATATAATAGTGTAGCATTTAGATTTTTAATGGATTTGCCAACGGGTAGAGTTATGATTAGAAGTTATAATATAGGTGAAAGTAGCTATCTATGGCAAGTTGAATAGTGGCTAGATGGTTGATATTGTGTAACGGCTTCCTGTAATATTGAGAAATTGAATCAAAAGTATGGTGCGATGAATTTATGAAGCGTATTAAGATAAAATTGTGAGAGTTGGAGGTGATTAGGTTTTATATTAATTAAGCGTGAAGTGAGTAGCATGAGATGTGTTTTATTCTCTCACTATGTTATTCAATTTGTGAGTATTATAATATTATATTTTGAATATATTATAGGTAGTTTATATTAGAAAGATAATTAGAAGGTATGGTTATGAGTGAGTTATATAAGCAGTTATGATGGTGTTAGAATTAGATGTGAGAGTAAATTGAAGATGAGTAGTGATTACTCTATATATATTAATATAAGGATGATTTGGGTTTTTGTATGTTCTCCAGAATTATGAAGAGAGTTTTGAGAGTAGATTATTGGTAGTATAGGGATTTAATATTGGCTAGGGTGTCGTATAACCATAATGGGGTTATGAAATAGTTAAAACGTTAGATTAAAGAGAGTTAATTATAGTCATGGTTCGAGATAGTGAGGAAGTCACTTAGGTATATTTGTAAGTATTAATTGATTGGTAAATATAGTGTGAGAGGCTTGGAAATAAGGTTACGAGTTTTAAAATAATTATTGTGACAATATATGTTGGAGTATTAGAATAAAGGGAACGGAGATATGAATTCAAGAGTAGTGTGAGTATAGTATGATAATGACTTAAAGTAATGGTAGTAAAGATGCTGGAAGCTAATTAAATAATTCTTTTTGGATGTGAAAGGTGATTTATTAAGACTTTAGTGAGTTGATCATAAGTTCTTACATGCAGCGATTATGTTTGATTAATGTTTTAAACTGTATATATACTCTTGATAAATAGGATCGATTAATGCGATAGGAATATCATATAGATATGGTTTAATGAGATATTTATATATATGTATAATGGTGTACGATTAAGAGTTGGTTAAATCTATATGGTTTTCTTCTTTGAAGATATTGGAGAATCGCCATTATTAGATTTTTGATGAGAAGAATATGATGATATATTAAATAATATGGTGGTGAGTATAATTGAGGATAATTCGCTGTGTTAGGTGTGTGAGTGATGTAGTGGTGTGTGTAAGAAAAGTGTGTGTATGAATGAATGGATGATGTGATTTGTTGAGACAGTTATGATACCAGGATATATCATAGTCATGAAAGAGTTGTGAGGAATTTGCGTTGTATTATACAATTGTAGATATCACAGATGAAAATGAATGTTAGTATAACAAAGGACACAGTGAATATTTAAATAGTAAGAATGGTAATGTAGAGAATGAAGTGTGGCATCACGGCGAGAGAGTGAGAAGTGACAGGCGCTCTGTATTACGAAATACCGTTCAAAGAAAAAATAAAGACATGTGTGATTATTAGGTATACTCATAAATATACGAAATGGCTGGAGGAGAGAATATGTGAGTTTATAGTGAGTCAAGAGTGAGCTATAGAAGTAATAAAGGTGATGTATAATAGGAGTGAATGGAGGGGTTTTGTGAGGTTAGGTTTATGGTTATGTGTCCACCTGGTACCAATAAGGGATGAATAACACTACAATTTAGAACTAGAATACGATATTAAATGTGGGTCATACGCGGTTCTACTTAAGATAACTTACTAAGTGTAGATATTTTCTGAGTGATAACATTGCTGAGTGAGGTACGTGAGAGTTCTAACACTGAGGGTATAGAGGAGGTACGGGTATAGTCATATGGAGCTTATTATTTTCGACTTGCAATGATAATACAAATATATTTCATACTATCATTATTTTTTATTAGATATTACCTAATTTATATACTCACACTACATTAGCTACGCAACCTTAACCTATATACCAGTCTTGTGAGGGTAAAGAATTAATATGGGTTATAGATGATGAATTGATTAGATTATATATATATATATATATATATTATATATTATAATATATATATAATATTATTATATATTATTTAATATATATATTAATATTATATATTATTAATTAAATTAATATATATTATATATAATATATAATATATTAATATATTGTATTATAATATATATTATTATATATATATTTAATATATATATATATATAATATTATTATAATACTTTTAATCACTAATTTTCAGTGTTTATATCAAAAGTTCTCAGTCTATAAATGAATTATATAGTATTATATATATATATATATAAAATTATATTTATATTTTAGAACTAATAATCATTCACGTGATCTAATAAATAACTTACTCATTATCGAATACTTATATTAATTACACTACAAAACTCACAACTTGTAAATGGGAGCGAATGTGAGGAGAATTGTGTTACTATCCACTACATAGATGTTGGAAACCATGCATCAAGCGCAATACAACTAATTTCCATTATTTTTAGGAAGAGCAATATTGTAGTTTAAAGATTCACCAACAACATATTCCAATCCAGCCGTTTGTTATCCTAGATCCCTTACTTGGCTCGCCTTTTCCTGAGTAGTGAGTAATGGGATAATATTGTACTCTAAATATTTTTTTGCTAGCTCTGAGATTTTGTGCAATATTACATCTTCATGTGCTTTCCCAACTAGATTTTAATATTCTCCTAAAATGTTTATCCTATCGAGTGTTCTCTCATTTGTCTATTTGTTATTTTTTTCGGTCCATGAAACCTTTAGCAATCTTTTCCAGAATCTTGTTTTATCTGCCTGTAACTTCCATTTATCATGTGCATAAAAAAATAATTAGTTGCATAAAATTCATGTGTCATGCATTCATATAACAATGTTGACCATACATAATATATATTCTGAATCTTATCCCTTGATTATTTACTGACATCTTGTTTTTTGTTTCCAAATTCCTGATCTTACATAAAAAATCTTGACTTTATCTATCGTTTTCTTAATTTCATCCGCCATAGTTATTTCTAATGTTAAACTTACCAAATGAGTAAAACTTTTGTTCCTATACTCTCTTTACATAATTTTAACCAAGTTTTATATCTCTCTTTGACATCACAGTGGTTTCCGTTTTGATTTAATTATTTTCAAGCCTTATACAAAAATTACTTCATCTAACATAAACAGCAAACAGATATATCGGTATTTTCCTGTTATTAATAATTCGCTCTCATTTTACCTTCAAGAAACTGATTTATATCATAATACTCTCACTATTTAAAGGTAGAAAAAATCTTTAAACATCGTACAACCCTATCGGATACATATCTCAATAATCTACCAATCTAGTTTATTAAGTTCTATTTTAGCAACTTCTTTCTGTCTTCAATTAGAGAAACTTTAATTATTTTCCAACTTTTTCGTTTGTTTTAAACGTCAAAATCCCTTTTATATTCAGCATGACACAGGTTAAGGTCTCTTTCAGTTTCCGTAGTTCTTTTTAGTGACATGTTTTGGGTTATTAGAGCTTTCTTTGTGCCTCCCCCAGTAGCAAATTTCTATTTTTCCCTTTCGGAATTTGAAATCTAATTTTACAACTTATTCTTGGTAATACTGCCATTGGAAATATCTTCCTTACTAAGATAATACTCTAATGCTAATCATGCGATACTTTACTGCTTACCTTTCTTTCACCACATTTTTGGGTATATTTATATAAACATTTCTCTTGCTACTTCTCTAGATTTATATATCTTACTTGCTAGAGTAATTTTCTTTTCGAAAGTATTTTCTTTCGAGTCATTTAACATTTCTACTGCAAATTCACCACCTACCATAAACACCTTCCATCTCTTCTTTCATAATAGGTGGACATTCAAGAGGTTTCTGAACTGTTTAAATAACCCTCGAATGTACTTATTACAAATTTTCATTTCTACACCTTAGTCCATTGCCCTCCCTAGTTTATAAATTTTTGTGCTAATTAACATAGATATCTCTTTGTATACAATTTGCTGATTTCTTCTAGATTAATTTTGATATCTTGAACAGCAAAGATCATTCCAACTTCCAAGATATAATTACTCTTTGTATATTATTTCTTTATGCTTCCACGAATTAAAATGTTTTAAATCTTTAAATTTTTTTTACTCGTTCATCCATTATGCTGAGAACATTTACGGTAAAAACCAATGGATTAATTATTATCCTTCCAATTACTGTTTGGAATAAACATTCTTGTTCAGAGATTCTTATTTTTCTTCATTTTAAATAAGCTCATTTATTTGTCACAGCAACATTCTGCACAGTATCTAGTCTTTCTGTCAGTTTTTCCTTAATTGTGTGAGCTGTCAATTTGAAAAAAATGTTTCTCTTATAAATAGGCTACAGTTTTATCTTTACAATCAATCTTAAAGACTTAATTGATGCAATAATCACCCCCAGAATAATTTAAACTTAGGTCAATATAATTTTGAATTCTTACTAATTCAGTAACTAAGTGGTCAATTTTTCTTCTGTTCCTGTCTCTGGAACTATTTCATGTCAGCTGATGCCTGGGGAAGTGTTGAACTAATGTTTTTAATAAACTATTCAATTTTAATTCATCATTTTGTTTACCTCATTGTATTCTTGACTCCAAGTTTCAAGGGCTTCATACATCATCAGCTATTTCATTCCCATGTATTTCGTCTACAAGAAATCTATTTATTTGATGTTTATTTTGCTCCTTTGTTCACTTCCTCGTCATAATGTAATGTCGAACGTGAATCTGAAATATTAAAAATTTTCCATTTTTTCCGCTCCATTAAAAGCTTGACCTAAACCCGTCAATATCAAATCATATATTTTGTACTTAAATTTGTATACTTACGGTAAGTTCTACAACTCTTCCAATAGTTTCCCCTCTACCATAAAGAAGGTTCCTTCTTTAGGTGATATTTATTTGCTTGCATTCAATTATAGGTTCTGACAGAATTCGGACTTGACATACCCATAAGTAATCCACTCATCTACTTATATATCTGTCAACTCATTTTCTAGTTTTTCACTCTAGCATAGTGTTCTAGCATTTTATGATGCAATTCTTAATTTAGTTGTGGAGCCAACAATGCTTGATAGCTGTACAGAAATTCAATGAATGTTTAATCGAAGTTTTTACTCGACTATCGCAAAATAAAATATGTTCAATGAAATAGTACCTTCGCTATGTATTTTTGTACCATAATTATTAAGTCGTAGACACGCTCAATTTGCATATATTTCTCCCTATTTATTTATATCCGTAGAAATTATCACTGTAAACTACCTGCAACATTAGTCACTAAGTCGTATGTTATTATTTAATGGTTTATGATAAAAAAAAATTGACAGTATGGCGAAGAGGCATATTTGATAAATGGATTTTCTAAGTAATTGTGACCGTGACATTTACATAGTGACATTCATAGTGATAATGATTGTGATAGTGATAGTCAAAGTGATATTGATGGTGTAGTAATAGCGAAGCTGATAGTTAATGATTTAATGATATTTTGAATAAATAACTTCTCGAATTTCAGTTTCTGTGTGAATCTTTGTTCAGAAAATTTGAGTTTGAAAATTAAAAGATAATGTAATTACTATTTCAATTTTATGAATGGTGTAAAAATTAGAAAAAGTATAAAATTTCAGAAAAAAAGAAGAGAAAGGATTCATTCTATTATTACTGAAAATTCAAGAAACACAATAATGATAATCAAAATGAAAAGAAAAGAGAATTGCTACAAATTTAGACTCGACAAAATGAATTCTTAAGCGAGAATATATTCCTTTCTTAAGAACTTGTGCAAGCAGTATTACGAAAGCCAAATTCCAGACAAATGAATTTTACAAATTGTTTGCTGGAAAACTGAAACAAATTTTAAGCTTTGAAAAACATGCATGTAAGCACGTATAAAACATTTTTTGTACACACCCACCCAAAGAATACGCATGCTTTTTCCACACACACACTCAAAGAACACACTTTCAGTGTTTTTAATTTCGGAAATCTTGGCACACACTTTTTAATTACTAAAATGAAATACAACATGTTAATTCTGGCGAAACATCCAAAAGAACACCATTTTTTTAAATGAAGAAATCTGCGATAGAGATTTCGATACACCGACACAGCGTTTTCAGCATCTTCAACAAATTATTATTATTATTTATTATTATTATTGAGTTATCTATTCCTCATTATTCTTATTATTATTATCTCATGTATTATTATCGTATTATTATTATTATTATTATTATTCATTATTACTTATATTTATTATTATTATTTTATTTCATTATGCATCATCATTCATCATTCATCATTATAATTATCATATCATTATCATTATCATTATTCATTATCATTTATGATGATGATGATGTGATGATGATGATGCTGATGATGATGATGATGATGGATGAATGAGATTATGATTATGATTAATGATGATGATCGATGATCGATGATATGTGGATTTTGTGATGATGAAGATGATGATAGGAATAATAACGGTAATAATACACCTGTCATTTCTTTCTCTTCTCTCCTTCTTCTTCTCACTTCTTCTTCTTCCTTTCTTATTTTCTTTTTCTTCTTCTTCTGCTTACTTTCTGGCTTGCGTACTACCATCCGAGAAATTAATCTTCTTCGTTCGCTTCTATTCGTTCTACTTTTTTTATTCCTTTTGCCTCTCCTTCTGGTTCCATCTTCTCCGTCATCTTCTTCATTCTTCTCTCTAGCCTTCTTTCTTCTTCTTCTTCCTTACGTCCTTTTTTCTCTCTTCTCTTCTTCTTCTTTCTTCTTCTTCTTCTCTTCCTCTTCTTACTTGTAGATCTTGCTTCTCTTTCTTTTCTTTCTTCTTGTATACTTCTTCTTCTTCTTCTCTTATTTTCGACTTCTTCTTCCTTCTTCTTCTATCTCTTCTTTTTCAAAACAATCTTTTTCTTTCTTCTTCTTCTTCTTCTTACCTTTCTCCACCATGGCGTTCTTTTCTTCTTCCTCTCATATCTTTTCTTCCACATTCATAACACTTCTCGGCTTCTTATTCTTCCCACTTTGTTTCTTACGTTGTTTTCTCCGTTCGTTTTCTTCTATAACTTCTTCCATATCACGCATCACATAAGAATAAAATGATGCTATCTTCGAAAAGAAACTGTGTGAGCACAAATAAGAAAGAAAAAAACAGGTTTTTTTCAGTTGAGTGTGTGAGAGGGGATATACCAAATAAGATAAAATTCGCAATGTTCTCAATGTATTTTATAACGTATAGATATTGGTAAAATACATTCTAGTATCTTTTACCAATATCACTACAGGATATATATAATGTTCAATAAGAACGCGCCTCATGTACTACTAGGTATACGGTAGGGTATACCGTTTTATATATATATATTACGGCATATATATTTTATATATAGTATATATTATGTATTATATATATATATAACACCTCACAGTACTATAGTTATATGATAGTACTATATATATAGTAGTATACTACTACTATATATATATACGTCATAAAAAAAATTAAGAAGGTACTTAGGTGTGTGCTTATTGTTAATATGTGTATATATATAATATATAGGTATAAATATTATATATTATTATATTTAGTAGTGTATACCTAATATATATATATATATATAGGAATAATAATAGGATATATATATTCTATATATAATATTTATATATATATATATATATGAGTATTAGTGGCATGCTCGTTGGATCCAAATTCTAGAGAATAGGCAAATCAATTATATTATAATATATATTATATATATTATATTACACTAAAAGTCACAAGCTGGTATACTATATATATATATTATATATATATAGTTATTTCGGCAGGTATGTGTGTGTGTGTGTAGTTATATATATATATATATATATAGTTATATATAATACTATAGTATTATATAGCTGGGGAAAGTGATAGTAGTAGGATGTATATAATATAATATTAATATATATTTATATATACAAATAATATATATATATGTGGAATATAATATATATAAATATGTATGATAAGGTTAATTATATTATAATTATGTTATATATAATATTTATATATATTGTTCTGTTCAAGGAAAAAATCAAATATTTATAAATAATGCTTCCGCGAATAGTGGTAGTATATTATATTATATTATATTCATATATATATTATATATATATTATAATATTAATTATGATTTATGTAATGTTAACATTTATACTAAAATAATATAAATGCTAATAAACCAGTATGAAATAAAATTTGTAATATTTTAAGTAGTTTCTTTAAGTTTGATTTAGTCCCTGATATTGGGGAAATTATTATTGACTTAAGTAAGCTCAGTTTTATTTAAAAGCGCGAAATCATGCTAATAAGTTAATACTCTAGTAAATAATATGAAAGTCTTATTATTACTTATAACTGTTGCAACTCCAGGACACGAAGGTCTATTTCAAAAGTATAATAATTTTGAAGACTTTGAGTGTGAAAAAATCAAAAAATAAACGTATTTTTTCAAATTCCTTTGAGTAGCTGCACACATCCAAAGAGTAAATTATATTTTATATATAATATTATATATATATATAGTATAATAAGAAGGTAATCTTATATTTAATTTTGGATTAGGGGGTGGCTATAGTTACTATATAATAACTATACCTTATATGATAGTATAGTATAATGTACTACTCTCTTTAGTAGCTACTATTTATTATATTTTGTTAACCTACAAACTCAGGAAAAAAAAATTTAGTAAAATTTTTATCAGAGAGAGAAAAGTAGGTATCATAAAAATCACTTTTTTTGCGTATTATAAATGAAAAATAACTAATAAGACCTCAATTTTATTAAAAGCGCACACAATCACCGAATTTCAATGTATACATAAAAATTAATAATTAGTAAAATACCATGAAAAAAGCTGTTTATTACATACCTAACTTCAATTCTTCATCGGGTCTTTTCACAGAAACACCCACTTCTCACCTTTATAATATAGACTTATATTGAATTAATAAATCTATCTTCTACTACTAGGCTCTCTAGAAGTATAGTCTGACCTGCATAAGCTGAGTCTTGGCATACCTATAATAAATTATCTTTCGTTGGAAAAATATATAAATATGAGGCCTTCAATGATTTCTATAATTTGAAATTTAATGAATAGAGAATAAATCGGTTATATAGATATTTATCATTTTTATTTATTAATTAAAAATATATAAATAATTAATTAGAGTTATTTTAATGCATATGAAGTTATTATAATAATAACTTCTCAATATATTATTTCTTGCCTAATAGTAATATTAGTCAAAAATTGTGGATTCTTTATAAAAAAATGCCTGCTAATTTGAGGTCGGGTTCGGCAAATAAATGAGTGCCTATCCATTATATGAAAAGGTATACCTCTATATTTTTTTTTGACTCAGAGTAAACTTTAGAGTTAGACCACTTGCGCGACTATAAATCACTAATATTCAGAGAGGAAAAAGATGGGAATCGAGTAATGTATAATTTTTAGTAGTAGCCGGACGTGCTTATCCTAGTTGCCCAGCCTAATCGACAACGATTCACACACTCAGAACTAGGCAGCAGCGACAGGCCCCAAGGCACTATCATCACACACACAATATTCTTGATTGTCATAGCATAGCACACATATATTATATATATATATATGAATATAGATCAATAATACTATATAATATATAATTAGGATATAGTATATATTTAATATTATTATTATATATACTGATATTATATAATATAAATTTAGTAGAATAATGATAGAAGCTACTTTATCTTATAAAATAATTCCACTTAGCGTGGTAGCTTTGTTAATGTTTTGGTATCCTAAGGCAACGTAGGGCGATGCCATACAGTACTGCCCTACACCAAAAAGCCGCACTGAATATATATATATATAACTCCCTATAATAGATATAGATATATAAATAAATAAATATATACCATGGTGAGTAGGGTTAGGGATAGTATATAAATATACAATAATAATATATATCATATAATAATATTAATACTATTTTAACTTATATATTTAAAATATATAAAACTTTTGAAGAGAAGTAATTTCGTCCAAAGTTTCTCTTGTAGACTGTTCTATCGTTCGGTACAAAGTGGTTAAACACTTGCTTCCAACAGCGAGAAGGCTTGGGTTCCGAAACACCATTAGAAGAGAATTAAAGATTCTTTTTTATTTTTAAACTGTGAGTGCATTAGCAAAATTGTAAAATGACACCTAAATATAATTATTATATATTCTCTGTAAGTATTATATATGGCTACCTACCTACCCTATATAAATTATTATCACAATATTATAATAATTGAAAAATAGTAACAGTAGTAGGATATAGGTACCTACGCATACAGCCTATATATATTTAGGTCGCATGACCTACAATTATATATATATTATTATATATATATTGATATTTAGTTCTTTTTTTTTTTTTTTTATATTTATTTTAACTATAATATATAATTATGCAGTTATTATATTATTATATTGAGGTATTATAAGTTTGGTAGGTAGGTATATAAATAAACGGGAGTAGGGTGATGAGTTTATATATATAACCTATACTCTATATGAGGCCCTACAGTAAGGAAATAGGGCATATAAGGTATATATTATCACCTTATTGTAGTGATATAATATAACTACTCAGTTATATAAAATAAATTTATTATATAATTATATATTGTTATAATATTATATATATATTATATATATTATATATTGTATTATATATATATATTATATATATATATCATAATATATATATATATATATATATATAATCTTAGGTAGAGTTTGATGAAAACTGCACCTATATAAATAAATAAGTGAGCATAGAGGGTCCACCTCACTGAGGGTAAGAGCGTATAATAGGATAATAAGTAGTATATATCGGGGTTATATATATATATATATATATATATTATATATATATAATATATTATATATATATATAATATATATATATCCTAATATAAATATTTATTTTTATATATATATATTATTATATGTATTTATATATATATATATTATATATGTAGAATAAAAAGGTTATTATATATTATATATATAAAAGTCACTACCTTTATATATATATATATATAATATATAACTTGGGCTTTCGTCATGCGGCAGAGGGACGCAAATTCGATAAAGTAGTAATGATACTCAACTGAATGAATTATAAATCTCTTGAAGGTTACACGCGACTATCCCAAAATAAAATGTAATCAATGAAGTAGAACCTTCGGTACGTATTTTTGAAATCTATACCATATAATTATTAATTAGGCTATATCAACACACCTATAGTTGAGTTCGGCCTTATCTATAGCCATAGAAATTATCTGTGAAAACTACGTGTAAAATTTGCCACCAAGTCGTATGTTAATTTTTATGTTTTATGATAATTTTTTTTTTTGACAGTATGAAGAAAAAGGCAAATTGAAAAATGGATTTGCTAAGTAATTGTGACAGTAACAGTTACACAGGGACATTTACACTGATAGTGATAGTGATAGTGATAGTGATAGTGATAGTGATATTGATAGTGATAGTGACGGTGACAGTGAATGGTTTTCAATTGAAAATGCTTGGAAATTTAATGATTTTTATCGACACTAAAATTTGAAATTTACTTAATCAAAACCTTGAAATTTTTTAAAGGGGATTATGTTTCATTTTAATGAATGATGTATAAAAATTAGAAAAGTATAAAATTTCAGAAAATAAGAAAAGAGAAAAGACTCATTCAATTATTACTGAAAATTCAAGAAAACAATAATAAATAGGAGACCATTTCAAAATGAAAAAAGGAAGAATTGCTACAAATTTAAACTCGACAAAATGAATTCTTAAGCGAGAATATATTCCATTCTTAAGAGCTTGTGTAGGCAGTATTACGAAAGCCAAATTTCAGACAAATGAATTTTACAAATTGCTTGCACGAAAACTTAAACAAGCACAAAAAGGGAGATATTTAAGTCTTAAGCTTAGGAAAACATGCATGGAAGCACGTACAAAAGCATGTTTTGTGCACGCACATGGGATGCAACTTGAGGGACACATTAAGAAAGATGTAGTCCCACACATGTTTTGTGCAACCAAAGCACACATTAAGAATACACAGTTTTTCAAGAACACGCACACTCAAAGAACACACGTTCCGTGTTTATAATCTCAGAAATCTTGGCTACACACGTTTTAATTACTAAAATGAATATACGTTGATTCTCACGAAACATCCAAAAAGATCCTTTTTTTTAGAGAAGAAATCTGCGAATTTGATCCCCTGAAGCTTCGTGGCGTCTTCATATTTTATTTATTATTATTATTATTATTATTATTATGTATATTTATTGTGTTGGGGATATATTAGTTAAATTGATTTATTATTATTATTATTATTATTTATTATTAGAAAATTATTATTTATATTCATTATTAACTATCATTATTATTATTATTATTATTATTATTATTATTATTATTATTTATGGCATGGAAATAATACATAAAAAATACGTTTCTCAAAAGGAAAGCGTCAAATATGTAAACTCGGTAAAAAAATAACTACACTCTTTAACCTTTATTTTATTATTATAATATATAACCTAGGTAGAGCTTATTTATATACTTATCACCCATAACATAATAAATATATATTTCCTCATGACTACTCATATACACTAAGTATAATAATATATATATATATATATGATTTAACCTAAAAACTATAAAGTACATATTTTTATATTATATTATATTATTATTGATATCAGAGCTTATTAATAATAATTATATTATATTAAACCGTATATACGTATATATATAATAATATATATTTTATTACATCACTATTGACCTACCCTACTCATTCCCAGCCAAAAGCTGTTTGCAGGGAAAAGGGCATTAAATTTATTTATTTGGGTTTTTGGGGCCAGTCATCGGAAGCCTTCCCTTTTCCGGCTATCCCCTTGAAAAGCCTTTTCCATATTGAGAAATTAACACTTGCTCCGGCCCAGGACTTTTTCAACAGCGAAGGAGATTCATACTACCCCGTCTTTTTTAACACAATCCCTATAGTGTCCGTAAAATTGGACTTGTTATAAAGGAAAAGGAAAAGAGAGGCGAAGAAGAAAATAAGAAGAAACAACAGAAAAGAAAACTGAAAGGGCTGGCCGAAGGACTTCTTAACCTAAAGGTCTAAATTTACTTTCAAGAATTCAGGATGAGGAGCAACATTTAGAAATGACAACCTGACCGAGTATTATTGCGAAACAAAAAGAATTTACTTAAATATTAGGTCTTGTTTTTATTTATAGAAAAGAAGCATAGTTTTTATTTTATATCTTGGGATTAAATTTTTTGGAGGGCAGGAAACCAAAAATTTTCGGGCAAAGATTTCCTTTTATTATATTTTTTATTAAGGTATCATAATTTTTTCCTGGAAAATATATTGGAGAAGTGACATTTTCATTGGCCCCTTTAGGTTTCTTTTGGGATTTATTAAATTTAGAAATTTAAACTTAAGATTGTAAAGTTTTAATTAAATTAAAGAAATTAAACTTAGATTGTAAAGTTAATATACAAATTGCAACTAAATTAACCTAGTCAGAAGAGATTGGATATAGCGACTCATCAGATCATATAAGGAGAATCCTCTTCGTTTGGCTACTAAGTGCAGGGAACCACTTATGTCAATTTGTTCTCTTCCCATGAAAAGCTGAATAAATATGAATAATATTATCTTAAAAGCTAACACCACCCTATTGTAATAAACCAGCTAAATGTATATGAAGAAGTAAAATAGATTAAAATTTTAACGAGAAAGACCAGATTGCTTAAGAACAGCTAAGAGAAAGGAAGAATACGAGTGAGTTACTGAGGAAAAGGTTAAAGTTGCTGAGACGAAAAACAGGAAAAGTTTAAAAAACAGAAAACTCCCCGCAGAGAAGCGGTAAGTGAAAGCTAAATAAAAGTTTATATTTTTTTGTTGCATTAGAATTTTAAAAGTGATTTATTATCGTGAATTTATTATCATATTATAGGGAGCCAAGTTGGACCGGTTTCATCGGACTGGATTGAGCTGTACCTATGACAAATCGGAAGCTTGATCGTCAAATTATTGTTCATTCAGCGTCTGGAAAGCGGATCGGCTTGCGGGTCAGATAGTTGGATTTGCGACGACGGATGATCAAGATTTGTGTTTATTACCGACGGTGCGAGAGATACCAGGATTCGGACGAGGTTTGACTTGATTGGATTGTCGGGTGGACGAGAAGTCAGGACTGACCATCCAGTGTTCGGTTAAGTAACTTTTTGTAAGGAAAATATAAAGGAAATAAATTGACTGCTGAAGTAAGTTGCTCAGGGTTTAAGTTTGATTTGCAGTTACTATAAAATTTATGTTTATTGGAAGTATTTTATTGAATAGAATTTACGAAAATTGTTCACAGTATATATTCGGAAAAATTATTGGAAAATTGATAATGTGATTTGTTGTAGATTATTTAATGCTGAAATATAAGTGTATTTATTTGTAGAGTAACCTATTAAAATTATTTTACAAGCTTTTAAATGATAGTTTGGAAATTTAGAAACGAATTGGTTTAAATTTATATGTTCTTTTTAATATACTTTAAGAAAATCAATACTTGTTATTGCTCTTATTTTATCCCCGTTCTCTCTTCATTTAATATATTTATAAAAGGTTTAATAACAATCTCATTTTTGTTACAGTGGTGGCTTGTAGTGTTTGGGTCGTCCCTTGGCAATACTCTGCAATGGAGAGAGAGAGAGAGAGAAAGATTAAATCCAGTGAATAAAT
>JABUQX010087850.1:0-2500 GCA_015478945.1 Trachelipus rathkii
CGCGAGTATATGTCAATTACGGTATCATTAGCAGCTTTAATATGACCAATAATCGGTATATTATCGTCCCATAGGGAGTAAATTGATCTCACTACCTGAGTCTATAATAAAGACTCCTTTGATATTTTATTCCACAATAGTATAAAGTATATGAATTTTCTTACATATTTATACAGACATTATTTATACCGGATTTCTTCCAGTCGGAGCATCCGTAATTAATATATGTGTGTGAGCCGATAGAAGACATCGTGGGTATCGTATGGTTACACGATACTCCTTATCAATTAGTCGGGTATCAGAGCTTCTCTGTAGGAGGATGACCTCCATTGTACATACATGATAATGCGCTTACCCGTACTCTAAAATTACAAAGCTACATCACTATTATTATTATTATTAGTTAGATTATATACCCATTAGACTACTTTTACACTCAGTAGCATCACATCTATTATTATTATCATTCTAATTAGTACAAGACAAAATTCCGAATGACATGTGTAACTTCTATGTAGAAATCTGGCGTGTGGTTTACATAACTCGCCTAGCAGCTCACGATGTCCAATGCACTGCCTTGAATGCGTTCTTTATTAGCCTTTCTACTATGGTGGAATATTTGAAATTCTTTGTTCGATTCGGTTTGGCCCAGCGGCCTCACTCAATTGTCCTGCGTTCCTTGGTGAGAGACTTGGAAGCTCCTTTCATCTCTTCGACAAGAACTCTTGTTTACTTTAGCCTCTTCTGAAACCGGGGAATTGTTGTTGTTAGTTTGTATTTCGACTCTCCTCGTGTGATCCTCTCTCTTGGTCGGGAAATGTTCTCCTTGAAGATGATTTAACTTGCCCCCAATATTCTCGTCCCCCTTCTCTCATGGGTTTCGAAGTTATCCCGTATAAAAGATTATATAAGTTATCAGCCCAATTTTGTAATTTTTTCAGACTGCTATCGTCTCCCAGCGTCTAGGCTTTCTGGATGCGAGATGGGAGCTCATTAATAAACAACTCATGAACAAAGGGGGTTAGTTTTCATGAATGTGATCGTAGTTTATCGGGAAGAACATCATGGACTTGCCCCAATTAAACATTGCGTTTCTTTTTTTGCTTCTTTTTTGAAAATTCTCATGATTTGACTTCTAAGAATTGGGGGCGTAAGGGGCTTGCCTCTATTTCAACCAATTAACTTTTGAAAGCAATCTCCACCAATGGAAAAATTTGTTGTGCGCTACGATATCATTGGGGAGACGGAGGCTAATATTCTTTACGCGCCTTTTGGATTCATCTACTCCATTAAGTATTGAATACGGTTATAGTCGTGTGTAACCAGGTCATTATATTACGCACATCTAACTTTGGAATGGCACCAATAGGCAGACTGGTCTTTGGAGTCTCCCTCAAGGAGGGGGAGACTGTGGGGGTAACAGATCTTGCTCGTAGCGGGGTATGCAGGTCCTGACTTCCTTCCTCATCCGAATTTGAATTTTCTTCTCTTCGAATTGGAGATTTAGGGGAAGAGGGGGAAACGTTCGAAGTTTTTGCAGATGCTTTTGATGTAGTACTTGACTTTTCCCTACCCCGCCCGGCCTTAAATCGGGGAGATCTTTTTTATGGCTGGGCATGTTAAGGTCCTTCTGCCTCGTTTCTTTACTTTTTTTTTTTTTTTTTTTTTTTTTGCCGGTGATATTATTTGAAAATGGAGCTTTTTTTCACAAGACTAGCGACTTTTAAAATAACGTGATTCTTCACGCTATTCCTTATGTAATAAAGTTTATGAGAACTATTGTACCAACGCACTAAGACTTTATTTAATTGTTTTTTTTTTTGTTTTTTCAGTATATGAGTCACTTCACTTAGCACTATATTTGTTTATTGGCACTTTTCACTTTGACAATCACCACTATTTTTTTCTTTTTGTTATGCGCCCCCTAGATTAGAAAGGTTTTTTTTTGTCACTGTCCTGGGGTCCACCAAAAACTATATACAAAGATTGATCTCTATAATGATTAATTGGAACTATTTAACAGATCACCTTGATATAGCAAATAATAAAATAGTTTTGGAATAGTGAAACGTTCCTTTATTTATTTCTTTATTAATTATGTCTAAAGACTATTTTACATGAACACACATTAAGATATTTCACATTTATTCAAAAAATAAATGTTTACTTTTTAAATACTTTACATCTGATTCTAATTACAGTATCTATATTTGGACCGAGAGAGTGTCAAAGTGTTTGCTCTCCGGGCTCTCTTTCCTAACTAACTTCCTCCCAGTGGCTCCCTGTTGGTGACAGAGTCACCTCTGTGACCTTGATAATACTAAAAAAGGAATGAAACAGTTATTTCGCATACTGGACTTTCTTTGTACAAGAATTTCTTACAGCTGTGCACCAGAGGTCCGAGCCCTAAGCTACGGTACTGTTGCAAGTTACATATAACCTTTATAAATTTTATACTACTGTACCGACTACGGTACACATAAATAATATAATATATTAT
>JABUQX010087850.1:10000-20000 GCA_015478945.1 Trachelipus rathkii
AAATTTTAGCACTAGATTTAATATTTCAGATTCCCCTCACAATCAATCTTTATTTATTGGAACAATACTGCTAGCGCTTCCACGGGTCATTTCATTTGTTGTTGGTA
Organism: Trachelipus rathkii; assembly: GCA_015478945.1. Classification (NCBI taxonomy): domain Eukaryota; kingdom Metazoa; phylum Arthropoda; class Malacostraca; order Isopoda; family Trachelipodidae; genus Trachelipus; species Trachelipus rathkii. The sequence continues at coordinate 10,108 of JABUQX010087850.1, forward strand.
TGCTTGTTGTTTATATGCCAGTGGAATCGAGCAGCGAGACCGTTCTGAGATTTTTGGGGTTTCAGATGGCGGATCTAACTCAGCGGCTATACTCATCGCATCAGCACTAGATCAACTTAAATATATTATATTAATATATATTATATATAATAATATTATATATAATGATATATGCTTTCAAGTTTATGCAGGTCATTATATTATATCACTATATATCTGTCACTATATAGCTAAAAAATAATATAGATAGGTTACAGAACTGTACTATGTATTTGAATTGAATATATATAGTAATGTATTTTATGAATATAGCTGTATATTATTTGAGTAGTTATATATTTATTAATAATTCGTGAATATTTCATGTAATTATAGCGTATGAGACTAAAATGCAGTATAATATTATATAATATATATTATAATAATATATATATGTATAGTTTCTGACATATACCAATTTATACCTATATCTATCTAATTTAATTTTTCTCTTAACATATAAATTGATATAACTATTATGATAATTATAGATTAAATATATATATATATATAATTATTAATTAAATATATATAAATATATATATATATATATATATATATAAGTATATATATATTATATCTATATAATTATATATATATAATATATATATATATATAATATATATAATATATATAATATATATATAATATATATATATTATAATCTTTATGTATATATATATATATATATATATATATATATATATATTTATATATATTATATATTAATATATATTAATATTAGTTATATTAATATTAATATATATATATATATATGTATATTTATATGATAATTAAATTGTAAAGGTTGGCACCGAAGAGGGAAGAGGAAGAGGAGGAGGAGATAACGGAGAGGGAGTGGGAGGAGAGGAATACGGAGGAAGGGAATTTTGTGGAGGCGTTAGGGAAAATGAAGAGCGAAAGACTCCTAGTGAGGATGGGATACATATTGGAGTGGCAGCCGGAGGGACGGAGAGGAGTGGGAGCTTTGAGCTTAGAGATTTCCTGAACAGGTGTTGTGCGAGAGTAGAGTGGCCGTGAAAGGTTGGGGAATAGGGAATAATAGTTCCCATTTATAAAGGTAATGGGGACGGATGAGATTTTAAAATTATAGAGGAATCTCACTTAATGGATCACATGGCTTAAGTTAATGAAAGAATATTAGAAGAAAATTAAGATCAAACATAGAGCCGAGATTTAGATGTGAAGAGCAGTATGGAGTACAAGGTGGCAAGAATACTACAGATTTAATTGAGTTCGCTAATTGAGAATGATACATTAGGAAAAGACAGGGAATACACAAGCAAGGCATATATTCGCCTTCATAATTTGAGAAGCATATTGATTCTGTACCCAGGGAGAAGCTATGGAGAGTTTCTGGAGAGGAATTATGAAGGTGATGACAGACTGATAAGGGCAGTAAGGAGTACATATGTGAATAGCTTAAGTAGGAAATAAGAACGGGATATGAAAACGAGAATTGGTTTGAGGTAAAACTGGCAGAGGCAAGTAGTGTGTTTGTCGTCGAACTGTTTAGCGTAGTATGACACAGTCATTAAGAGGGTGTAAAGGAGAGTTTAGAGGATATTGACGGAGACATCATGGTATAGGCAGATGATTTGCCGTGTTGGAGTGGAGAATGGGGAGAGGTTGAGGCAAATGGTCTATTGCTTCGACAGGAAAATTGAGAGAAGCTACTGATTAATAATAGGGATATGTGGAGAATAACAGAAAATAATGATAGTAAGTAGGTAGAGGAGAGGAGGGAGTTGATATGGGTTAGAATACGGTAGAGGAGATTAAAAAATGTGGAACAGAATTATATAATACGTAGGAAGACTTTGGAAGAAGGGGGGTGCTGCAAGGAATTAACTAGTAGATTGATGCGGTATGTGACAGGACTGTAAGGAGCAGTATATACCTACCCATATCTTGCAAGATAAAATATATGACAAAAGAGGTGAAGAGAGACAATATACGAGGGAGTGTTGACACCAATACTGTTGTATGGGGCCGAGACATGGAGCATGACAGGTAGAGAGGAAAGTAGAATTCAGATGGCGGAGATGAATGTGTTTGAGGACGGTGATTGGAAAGACGAGGAGAGACAGAATGAGGAACGAGACAGTGAGGGAGAGCGTGGTGTGAAACCCATGTGAATAAGGTGGACACAGCCAGACTAAGATGGTTGGGACACACCTGGAGAGGATGCAGGAAGGGAGAGAGTTGCCAGTAGGAAGTGGAGGTGGAGACCGGAGAGAGTGAGGCCGGAGAAGACCACGGAAGAGATGGAGGGACTCAGTGGAGGATTCATTAAGGAGACATCCAGATGCTGCAATGGTGTAGACCTGGATGGGAGGATTATATGGGATGTGATCGTAGAACACAATGGGCCGGAGGTTGGTACCCCACTTGACAACTCGATGACCTTATACTCATGGGTAGAGAGGGAAAGTATATTAGTTTAGTTAGGTTGAAATATTATAATATTGTTATAGCTTTATTCATTGATTATTTCTCATTATTTGTATAGTATATAAATAGTAATATTCTATACTATATACTTATGTGAATAGGAGATCTTTATTACTAAGGCTTATGATTATTATATTAATTATTTTAGCCTTCACCTCTAACTAGTTCTTATAAGGTTAACGTAAGTTTAATCTGATAGTTTATTATATATTATATACTTAGATTTATATGGGTATAGTATAGCGTATTATACTGTACCGCCAATTGTTGGAAATATATTAATATTACCATGCTGGCATATTATTTATTTAAGCCTGTGGGAGGAGGTTGTCCATCTTGAGTATGTTATTAATTTAAAAATTTGTGTGAGCTTTTAATCATTTGGGGATTATATTCAATTTACTTTTTGTGATTATTTGTTTATTAATGGGAATAAAAATCAGGGATTTTTTTTACGGATTATAATGCTTAAATTTTTTTAGTGTCTAAAAATTAATAAATTACAGTTATTCACTCTCGAGGGATCAATGTATAGTTGAAATATTTATATAGCTTTTCATGGCAATTATCACATTGATGCGTACAAGCAATTCATTGAATGGTATGAGACAATTCAGATCTATTTGCGATATATACTAAGGGTGGAAAATAAAGACATTGTAAATAATCATATAAATATTTTACTCCTAATTAATTTATACAAGGTATATAAGTAGCTATGCCTTAACATTGTAAACCATATATATATCATTAATTTAACTAAAATAATAATATATTTACTCGGGTATTTACGAATTTGGTAATAATTGGGATTATTTACTAATTTAACTTCAATGAAGACTAAGGATAGATTAAAAAATAGGCAATTGTCGGCCGTACGCACATAAATCAAAAAAATCAAAAGGTGGATCTCAACCTGGTATATAAAATTTAATATACTAAAGATTATTCCTATTAGCCATATCTATATTAATTGTATTAGAAAATAATGCAACAAAAAATTATCACATAGCTTATCACTTTATTTTACTATTAATATATATAATTTAGTATATATATATATAGCAAGGTATTTATCATGTATTTATAAAATGACTTCAATAAAGTAATTAATAATTAACAAATAATTAAGCACCTTTATTATAACTGAAATCAGCTTTTGATTTAATGTATTTACACAATATAAGTTCATTTGGGAACAAGTTGAATGGGGATTTTATTATATTGCCATACATTTAAGGGGATTAAGTCTCAAAACGCGACATATTAATTTATTGAATGTTTCTTTTAATATATTACTTTTTACATACATATTGCTTGTACATAGACTATAGTTTTCTTGGGAGACTAACAATTTTTCTCGTAGGTTTCCTGGTACTCCTCATCTTCTCACAGGGCTTTTTCAGATATCGGTTTATATTGTAAGGGCGTTTAGGCTCAGATCACACTCGCTATAATCACCTAACGCCAGTTTTCGTGGGAATAATAACTGGATATCTCCATCCTTCAGATTCAATAATGTAATAATGCCTAAATTTCATGTATTAGTTGTTGAGAAGTGGAATGAGGCATCCTTTCAAAATATATATAACTGGCAGGAGTCAATTGTATAAGTTCTGATTCACATGGTGTAACCTTATCACAGGCTTATCTTTCAGAGTAGCTAAAAATGTAATTTTGCTGTATAGTCGTATTGTTATATTTTTCTCACGTGTATCGCGTTTGTGTATAAAAGTCAAAAATTTTAATTTTTCGTAGTCCGCACATCGGATATGCCTTTAACAGGGCATTTACAAACTGTATTATTCTTACTATTGGGCCACTTTATAACTTTTTAGGGGTAGAAACCATTGGGGGTCACTACAGATAATATTTAGAATTGAGAAGGGCAAGGGATTTTAAAATAATCCTCTTTTGATTCCTATTCTACACTCCATCATTAAAATTCTTTAATTTTTTTAGCAAATATTGAATATTGATCAATGTACACACTAGCAAATAAAACATAAACAAATGAAGCTATCAAATTTGTTCAAAGTGTGGAAAGCTTGGCCAACTATATTTATTTTTAATAGTAAAATTTTATTTAACTTAATTTAGTGTAATATATATTATTTTATTTTGTTATTAGATAGCATAACATTAAACAATTAATTTAATTTTGACACAGTGAAATCAAAAAATACTCAATTAGTTACTATAATTAGAAATTATATATCATTATATATAAAAAATATATATCATAATGTTGTTTGGCATTTGCCTTCAAATGGATTTTGGAAAGAAAATATTTTGACGAAGAATTGGCATCTTCGATATTAATATATAATAATATATATATAATATATCATTTATATATATATTTATATATTATATAATATATATATATAATATTAATATATTATATATATATTATTAATAATATAATTATTAATATATGATATATATATTTTATATATATATATAATATTATATATATATATTATTGTCAATTACAGTGAAAACGGTATAAAATATGGTACATAAAAAATTATATCAATATAGAATTATTAATTAAAAATTATTAAAAATATTATATAAATATAATATTATATATATAAATTAAATATAAAAAAAATAATAATAAAATTTACTTTATATTTTAAATCCGATGAAATAATATACACTACAGTGGAGTTGAAGCCAGAATTTCAGATACACTCAGATCCAGACTCGGATATCCACAACTTTGTTTTGAGAATTTACCAAAAATATTCTTAGGATGTTCACAATTTTTCAATACAATAAAGTTCTTTGATAATTTGCTTTATCACATTCTGATCATCATCTATCATCCAGCCCTTTGGAATATGATTTTGGTATAATTTTCTAAGTCATATTTTAAGAATATACAGAAATATTCCCGGGATGGTGTGTAGAAACATTTGGAACTAGTATGGAATGTGCTGAGCACATCATGTGCTATGTGGGTTATATTATATATTATATATATATAATATATATATATAATATAATATATATAATATATATAATATTATATATATTAAATATAATATATATATTAATATATACTATTTATATTTATATATTATATATAGTATATATTATATATTATATATATATATATTTAAAATGAATTAATAGAACGATAATACTAAATAAGAAAAAAAGAATTAAAAAAACAATTAACTTATATATACCGAGCAATAATAAGAGATAATCGTGAAGATTTGCATTTTCTTTTTTTCTTTATGGCTTTTAAATCCTAAAATTTAAAAATATAATGCATTGGGTTAAAAAGGTTGCTAGGGAGGCATTAATTGGTAATTTTAAATAAGTAAAACTTGTTTAAGCTTTCACTATACTACAAATGCATGGCAGACGGAGTACGAGGTCTCCCTGCTAGAGGGAGCTTCGCCCTTATATAGTATATATTATATATATATATATATTGATTATATACTTATATATATATATATATATAATTATATATCTATATATAATTATATGAGAGGGGGCGTATATATATAATGGAGATATATAGTTATTGTAGCCGAGTAGTATACGATAGCTATACCTATACTATAACACAGTAATATATTTTTTTAGGCGGGTTTTATAAAATAATATTATATGATATACAAATAAATTAATTGTAAATAAGTATAATTAATTATATTTATTATACCTTAAAATTATTAAAATTATTAAATAATTTTATATATAAATCTTATATAATATTATAGATTTAAAGTAAGAGTAGTTATTTATTATTATTTTTATAATTTAGTATGCTAATATTTCCCTGGATCCCAAATAAAATATAAAGGGAATTAAAATGCAATAAAATAAGATTAATAATTACATAATAATTAATAAATTAAATATAAAATATTAAAGCTATATTAATATATTATATATTAATATATTATATATATAAATAATTGAATTCATTTAGAAATTGTCGCTCCTACTCTGATTTTATTTAAGGAGTATTTTAAATATATTATTTCTTATTACCTTACGCAGGGCGGACGAATGAGCTGATCATTTTTTTTAACGTCATTAATACTTTCTATATAAGTCATATAAGAGTTAGCGGTGACTAGTTTATTCATGTCGGCTATTTATATTTATATTTACGCCTATTTATATTATTATAATGGTAAATATAATTATTTAATTTTATATTATTATGTTATATACATATGAATTTAAGCTATTTGCGGTTCATCCCACTGCTTCCGCGGAGCCGCTACAAGTAGCCTTTCTCGCCCGATTAATTGTTCTAGAGAAACGGTGGCAGATAGATCAAGTTGTACTTGAAAACTGTATTATAGATATACCCAACTCAATTTTACACCCTAACTTTAGTGTCATGCAGGTGTCTTAATTATCATCTTTTTATTTTAATTCAATATTTAGAAATAATATAGAAATTTAAATTTACCAGTTGAAAACAAAGGGTTGTAGATAAGGGAGGTTTCCACAGGGAACAGAAAATAGCTGGGGGAAAGAAAGGAGGCCCCACGGACGGAACCAAGTCCTGGGTTTTACTCTTATAAGATTCTACACACGCATAGCAGCTTTATCTCTAATGCAAGGAGCAGAGCCCCACTTCTAGTAGATATACGAGCAGCTGACGAAAAGTGGTGGAACGAGCCTCGAGAAGTGATCAAAGCTCCCCCCGAGACATCATATTTGTGCGGCAGACCGTAGTACCCGTGAATAGATAAGAGAGAGTAGAGAAGCGGCTCAAACAGTGTCAACGTGCAAAGAATAGAGGGTCCAGGAGTTTTGGTAATATCGAAGAACACAGTTTGAAATAGCAGTCTCTTAGCGTTCTATATAGACCAAACCACTATCTATCTACTAAATAAGAAAGGGTAGAAGTACGAGGCCCGTCGTAGCTCTTACCAGATGTGAAAGAAAAATGTGTAATTATCAATACGAGAGCGCGTAATAAAGACCCATTGTAATCAATTCAGGCTGTAACTCATGAGTTCAGAGGAATTAAAAAGTACATGGCTAGAATTCCTATATGAAAATCTAGAAACTCCCAACCGTCTTTGAGGCCACCTTAGCACTCATCATTGTTAAATGGAGTTAAGACACAAATTTGTTGTTTATTGTGAGACTCACAAGAATGTTTATGTATTCACAGGTGAGACCGTTAGAGCCGTGAGAAATAGGAAAGTTGGGTGAAGGGGGGAAGGTGTTTTGAGAGGGAGATATAAAGAAGTTTGAGTTTTTAAAGAGTTAAACTTTACAAGGTTGCGGTGCCACGGAAATCCATCCAGAGCGGCAAGAATAGAATCAGAATGCAGAAGACGAGAGGCAGGCTCTAGATGCAAAAGAGGGAGCAGATTTGAAATACGGAGGAAGAATGGAGAGTTGAGTCATCGGCGTAAGAGTGAACAGAAGTTAGAAGTACAGCTGAGGAGATCGTTTGATAAAAAGTAGGAATAAAGTTGAGGATAAAACAAACCTTGAAGGAATATCCACAATTGAACAGGAAAGGAGGAAGATACGCTCTATCAACCGAGTGCTGATTATGGAAGCGATCATGGAGAGAAATACTAAAGACACATAGTGAAGCAAAGAGAAGGAGGAAACCAATATTAGTGTACATTACGAGAGAAGAGTAAACGAGAGTACAGCGTTATTCACTTATGACTCCTATATTAAACATATCACGGTCAAAAGCTTTGGATTATGTCCATGGCGCCACTTCTTAACCGGATTTCCTCCAGTTACGGCCCTTAATACTATGCAGAAAGACTCAATAATCAATTTAATAGGAAAGTATGTCACCTCATTTGAGTACTCGAATAAGTCGAATGCACATACTGAGATCTTGAAAGAAGGGAATGAGACTGCCAGATGGACCCAGGAAAATGAGAGTTATAGAAGATTTTTCAAAGTTTCAGATGAATTCTGAAAACTTTGAGCAGCAAAACTGTATAGTTTGAAGAATTCAGAACTTGAATAACAAATATATAGTTTTGAAGAAAAGTTTCAAAAGAAACAATTGTTAAACCAAATGAAGAAGAAATTTGATACAATGTTTTGAACAAATTTCTACTTTGAAAGTACAAAGAGATATTCTATTAGGTGCAAGAAAACAATATGGGATTAGGTTGTAGTAAGTTGTTGGACAATAACAATATAAACCATAGTGTATGTATATGTGGAATACAAACAATAATAAAGAAACTATTTAATTTCTCAATTTCAATGGTGTTCTTTATAGTTAATATTATAATAATATATAATTTATATATATGATTAATATTAAATATAATTTATATAATATATATAATATATATAGTATATATAAATAAATAAATATCTTTTTAATAAATTTATTTCTTCTAGAAAATCAATATTTTTTCTAAAATTTTCTTTCGAAAATATTTATTTAATTTGAATTATTATTATTTATTCATTTTTTTATAATTAAAATTATTAATTAATTGAAATTATATTAATTATCTAAGATTTAAGACTTTCAGTGTTTTTGACCTTACCAATTTCTAATTTAAGCTAAACACCCGGCCCCGGCCCGGCCCGCCAATTCACTGCCCCAGTCGTTAGGTCTAATATCATATTATATATATATATATATATATATATATATAATATATATATATATAAATTATATATATATTATATATATATATATATATATTATAATTTTTAATTAAAATATAGAATTATCTATATTAATATATAATATTTAATATATATATTTTATATATAATAATATATATATAATATATATATATATATTATAATATATATAATATATATGATGATATATATATATATATATATATTATATATATTATATATATATTTAGTATGTTGGTGGAGATAAGTAATGTGTTCAATGAATAAAATTGGCTTACTTACTCCCAGCGAAGAATGAGAAAGAAAGTAAAAAAAGTTATGGAAATTATATAATATTTATTAACAAGGTAAGTACCTGTTGTGAATAATTATGATGACACACCACTGCGAACTGGTAAGTCGAGAAGACGTGCCTAGTGTCCCTAGGCTATAGACAATATCTCAAATACGGCTGAATAGCATTAACATTGGAGGGACCCTATTGGTTAATGCTGGTGCGAGAGCTAATGTGGAATGTGAATAAAGGATGTTTAGATTAAGTATACTTTAAGGACATAAAGGAGAAGAAAAGAACGTAAAAATATATACGGTTTATTACTCATATACAGGAATGAAAGGACTATTATTAAGTTCTATGGTAAATATATAACTAAATAAACTATAATACTAAGTAAAATTATATCACGAAATCCATAGAAATATTCTTTTAAACTTATAACAAAAAAGTTTAGTGTGTAGGAAGATAC
>JABUQX010087850.1:25000-26864 GCA_015478945.1 Trachelipus rathkii
AGAATGAAATTTTCAGGGCTTTTGTAGTCTGGGGAAATGCATATTTTTTATTTAGATTTTTTTATTTTTTTTTGTATATGCAGTAGTTTGGGATTTGTTCTTGGAGCAAATTTTTCAAAAAAAATAAAATTTTGGAAATTTAAAAAAAAAAAATTTTGAGTATAGAAACAAATTATCTAAGTAAAAATGGTGTATCTCGCCCGACTATATACTCCCTGAAAATTTGATGTTGATCGGATAAGCAGAAAACATATATAATATAATTCACTTTTTCAAAAAAAAAAAAAAAAAAAAAATTTGAAAAAGTGAAATATTGTAATATTTTTTTCTACCTATCCGATCAACATCAAATTTTCATATAGTCGGGCGAGACACACCTTTTTTACTTAGATAATTTTTTTTGCATACTAAAAAAAAAAAAATTTTTAATTTCCAAATACACTTTTTCATTTTTGGAAAATTTATTTCAAGAACAAATGGAAAACTACTGCATTTAAAAAAAAAAAAATCTCAATAAAAAATATGTATCTCTCCCGACTACATAAGCCCTGAAAAATTTCATCCTGATCGCCTGACCAGAAAAAAAATTATCGCAATTTTTCATTTTCAAAATCAAAAAGTAGGTTTTGAATTTCGACTATTGCTGGGTTCTGGGGTCAAAAATTCAAAATAAAATGTCTGCATTTTGTAGGTAATGGACCCATCTGATCTATAGTGTTCAATGTTGTGTTGTGAAATCATCGTGTATGGGGTGTTGTGTTGGTAAATGTCAATGAAATATTGAAGAAACATCAGGTTTTTCAAAGAAATTGAAAATACAAGAGATATTAATATTATAGGTTATTTAAGTGATAGTTTGTTTGTGTTTATATTTATATATATAAATATGTATAATAATATATATATTATATTATATTCTGGTTTTTATTGAGGTGTATATATATATATGTATAATATTTAATATTATATTAGGTATATATATCTATATATTATATATTATATATATAATATATAATACTATAGTTTTATATTATATAGTAAATATATATATATATATATATATTATATTATAATATATATATATATATATATAAAAATAATATATATATATAATATAATATTTTATATAATATATAGGTATTATATATATCTATATAGATATATATTATATATATATTATATATAGTATATATACTATTATAATATATATATATATATATAGTTTAGGTATATATAGAGATATACTATATATAATATATATAAGATTATATAATGTATACTAGTATGTATGTATATATTATATATATATTATATAATATATATATAGATTATAATATATATACTATATATATATATATATAAATAGTATATAATAACACTACAGACACAGAAATATACCCGAAAAAGACGAGTTAGAGGTCAGAAAAAGATGCCCTTTGCTTTTTTTTTTATCAAAATTGGCTGAAAATTGAGAATTTTATGTCCGATTTTTAGGTGGAGGCTAAAATGGGGTCTTTCTAGGAGCTTGAAAGTGTACCTGCCCTTAAATTGGCCTCATAAGCTATTTTATTATTATTATGAGAACGGCAATTGATTTGGTTTCTTTTTATCATACAAATTTGACAGATAAACTATTCTGCATTTTTTCCATTTCTGCATTTGCTCTAAAAACTGGATTAAGGGCTAGAAAAGATACTTGCTATTATTTTTTATTGAATTTATATCAGCAAGTTGAATAATGCCTTTGTTTAGTTGGTCAATTGTGACATTATTATAAGCTTCTTGGTTTTGAGGCTCTTTTGTGTATTTTTTAATTTTTAAGGATTGATTTTAAAACACAATTATCTAAATAAAAATTATTTGG
>JABUQX010087851.1:0-25000 GCA_015478945.1 Trachelipus rathkii
ATAATAATAATAATAATAATAATAATAATAATAATAATAATAATAATAATAATCATAATAATAATCGTAATAATAATAATAATAATAATAATAATAATAATAATAATAATAATAATAATAATAATAATAATAATAATAATAATAATAATAATAATAATAATAATAATAATTTCTAAACTGGTTAAATTATTACTTTTATTGGTAATATTTTTGGTAACTTTTGCCTTTCTTTTTTTTTAAAAAAGAAAAAAAAAACATTATATATATAAAAAAAATAAATAAGAAATACTTATATTTATATTAGAATAAATATGAATAAAAAATACATTATTTTAATTTCAATATTTATTTTAAGTTATTTATATAAAGACGTTTAATTATAAATTTCTTAATTCGTTTATATATTTTCAAACCTTTTTAATTCATACCAGAATAAGATTGTTATTTAAATGCATAAAAATATGTACTATTTGGAATGAAAGTTTTGATGAGGAGCAAAAGAGTATCTTTGGTAAAGCGTTAAAAGCCGTCCAGGATCTTGCCATGCCTCCAAGGTGACGATTTGCCGGAAGAATGAACGATTCACAGCTGATCTCTCAGAATAAGAGGGAATCCATATAAGCCAGCGCACGCACACACACATACACACACACACACATACCATACTCACCAAGAGTTCTACGTTAACGATTAATTATATTATAGAAGATGGCAAAATAGAAACGATGTTGTTGTTGTTGTTGTTGTTGTTGTTGTTGTTGTTGTTTTTGTTGTTGTTGTTGTTGTTGTTGTTGTTGTTGTTCTTCTTCTTCTTCTTCTTCTTCTTCTTCTTCTTCTTCTTCTTCTTCTTCTTCTTCTTCTTCTTCTTCTTCTTCTTCTTCTTCTTCTTCTTCTTCTTCTTCTTCTTCTTCTTCTTCTTCTTCTTCTTCTTATTCTTCTTGCAGGTTTTAAGATATTGTTTATAATACTGGGAAATATATGAATGTTCACGAATATATATATATATATATATATATATATATATATATATATATATATATATATATATATATATATATATATATATATATATATATATATATATATATATATATATATATATATATATATATATATGAGTGGACCAGTGGTTTGCTTACAAATCAGAATAGTTATCGAACAGTATTGCATTCCTCTTTTCTTACAAGTCCAACACACCTTAATGAATAATTTTAAAATATTTTTCTTACCAGTGTACTCTGAGACGTGATGAGGTGAGGTTGTGTTAAAAATAATTTCTTTTCTTACAAAAGAAAAACTGGTGATTTTTTATAATGACATTTTTTATAATTAAATAGTTATGTTATGTTGGATTGTACATAGTTTAAATAATGTATAAAAATATGGTGAGTAAGATATAATAATTATTTTTTTGTAGTTTTAGAAATTTTGCCTTTTTTTTGGGGATATTTTTCGTTATTTTTTCAAAATTTTAATTATAATATATAAATAAAAACAAATATATTATTTGTATTTATTTTAATATTAATTTCTTCAAAATATTTCATTCTTTTTTAGGGTTATCTAAATTATTTGCAGGGGAATCTTTCAACAGATACCCCTAAATCCAAAAATTTGACCCTCCCTCAGATAACTCCTTCCCCCCAAAACTCAATTTCACTAATCGTCGTTGCTCTGTCTGTTCCAAAAGTTGTCTTACCAGACCTCCTAACCTACATTCGGGTACCATAAATTCTTTGAGTTTTGAACTGGTACCAGCCAGTACCACAAACCAATAATTATAACAGTAAATATTAGGAAATTTGGAAAAATTAATTGATGAAAATATATATTGTTAAAAGTATTTAAAAAACTTTAATTCAAAACGTTAATTAGAATGACAATAAAGTTAATAATAATAGAAACAAAACATATTTATAACGTATATATAGTTAAAAAATAATTAGTGTATGTAATGATTGAAATATTCATCAATATGAAAATAACGACTGATAAACTATGCTGATTACTTAATCTAGATTAAGGATGGAAGTTAAAAGTACAAAAGTTTACCGTATTGCGGAAAATACTGGCCTATGATTTACTACAATACTAACACTAAGTATTCCAAGTAGAAGTTAGTATTATTAGCAATGCTGGGCTAATATTATGAATGAACAAGAGAAACCGATCTCAGTAAGAATAAAGTAGTACAGATATTGATGTTATAGCCATGCATCAGCTATTCCTATATTTGAATTTAATTAACATTTTGGAAAAGTATATAAACCATTGTAAAATCTATCTTTCATTAGGTCGGTGAAGTTTCAAGAATGAGGTTTAGGTGGGAGTGCATTTGAGATTGGGTCCGCCGACCTGGTAACTAAATATATATTATTATATAGAATTGGGTGTGACTATATATATAGAAATATATAATTAGAACATTTATATATATATACTATATATATTTATAATATTATATTATCTATATATATATATTATATAGTATATATATGTTTAATTATAATATCTATAATTCTTATATTTATATTATATATATATATATAATAATATATTTATATTCTATATTATATATATATATATATAATATTATATTTCTAATTATTATACATATCTATTATTATTTATATATATTGTATTATATTTCTATAATTTATATATATATATATATATAATTCTTATATATATTATATTATTTATAATATCTATATAAAATATAATAATATATATATATCATATATATATATAATAATATTATATATAATTTATATATATACTCTACTATTCAATATATATAATATATAATATATAAATTATATTAATATATATATATTAATATATATAATAAATATATATATATAATATTATATATAGTATATCAAAACATCTCACGCTCATAGCCTGCAGGCTCACATAAATTAACTATTTAGCATGCATCTAATAACTCCTATAGTAAAGTAAGAATTAGCATTACTACTAAAAACTATTCTCTTAGGTTCTTCTCGCTTTCACCTTACAGTTATTTCCTATTAATAGAGATAAATCAAATAAGAGGTGAAGGCAAAGATGTTTGGATATAAGGGGAAATAAGTATGTAGGGTGTATTTTCATTTATTATAATTTATTGTGTATATATATTTGATATTATATATAAATAGTGGAAAATGTAATAAAAAATTAATTAAAATGAATTGTATATATATAATTAAATAAATAATTATACTTAATTATAAATATAATAATAATAATAATTAAATAATAATAATAATAATACTAATATATAATAATATGAAATAGATGATATTGTATAATATTATTAATAATGTATAATAATATAAATAATATAATAATAAGAATACTTAATATAAAATTTATTATATATATATATATATTAATTATTAATTATTGTTATTATTATTATTATAATTATTATAATAATATATATATATATTATATTTATATATTATTTATTATTATTATTATTATTTATTATTTATTATGTTATTAATTTATTAATTAATTATTATTTATTATTATTATGATTAATATTATTATTATATTAATTTATATTATTATTATTTATGTATTATTTTAATTTTAAATTAAATTTATTATATATATTTATAGTATATATTATTATATATTATTATTATTTATATATATTAAATAATTATATATTATTATATATAGTGTATACTGTATTATTATTATATTTGTTATTGATTATATTTAGGTCTTTGATGTTATTTTAGTATGTGTATAGTTAATATAATTTTAATTATTTATATTTTAATGTTAATTATTAATTATAGATTTATTTTAGAATTAATTCATTATTATATTGAGTTATTAATATATTTTTATTATATTATTATTATTGTTATATTATTATTTAGTGAATATTCATTATTATTTATTATTAATATATTATTAATGTATTAATAGTTTATTTATATTCTTAATATTTATATTTATTATTATATAATTAAAATTATTATTTTTATATTATTATTATTTTATTATATATTGTTATTTCTCTTCGTGTTATCTTTTATAATATTTAATTTTATTATTTATTATATTTTTTTATTATTATTATATTATATATATAAATATATTATTGTTATTATTATTATTATTATTATATGTAATGATATTAAAAAAAATATTTTATATTATAATAAATATTATTATATTTATTATATTATATTATTATTATTAATTATTATTATTATTAATTATTATTATTATTTTATTATTATTTATATATAGTATAATATATCGATTATTGTAAAATTTAGTATGGATTTATTAAGTATTATAAATATATATTATTTTAATTCTCAAATTTATAATTTTAATAATATAATTATAAAATTAAGTTAATTTTAATTTTAATAATATTATTTTATTTAATTTGTAATATTAATATTTTAATTATATAATTTAATTTTGAATTTGTACTTGTTCATCGTCAATGTATTGATTTAGTACAATTATCTCATTCTTTACATATTGATTTAGTGTATTGATATATAGTTATTATTATTATAAATTAACTATTCTTATTAATTAATAAAATTTAATTATCATTATTATTATTTAATTAATTTATTTTGTTATTAATATTTAATTATTATTTATATTAATTATTATTATTATTTATTAATATTATTATTATTTATTAGTTTAATTATATATACATTATATTATATATTATTAATATTATATTATATTATTATTATATATTATTATTATTATTATTATTTATGTTATTATTATATTATTCTTAATATACTATACGTATCATACACATAGTTAACAAATGTGGTATAACGAATCATTATCTATATTAAAAGAAAAGACTTGGTAGCTTAAAAGGAATTCAAACCAATGGTTAAACACTAGCGCTTTACTAAACATCTATATAAATACGCGTAGACTAATATAACTTAAACCGAAAGAGCTATAGTATGTACTACTATAAAATAATTATATAGCACATATTCCAAGTGTATTATACTAATTATGAAACAATATAAAGTGTAAGTTATCTTAAAGAAAAATGACAAAGAGCATATACTATACTCTAAAAATTTACCAGGATTGCACACTAAATGACTCGAAGAGCCACTTGGGGGTATTAATACAAATAAATTAGTATCAGTACATTATAACAAAAAACCACGATGTTATAATAAAAAAGAACTGATTTAAACTAAATACAATTTACAACTAAAACCAATAAATAAGATAACGAGACGGACTAAACGATTTTGCGGTAAACGTCGGTAGCAAAGTCTTATTTCATTTGTCGAATAAGAACCCAGTACTCTCTAAGAGAATGTGTCATAGAAAGGAATAAAGAACACGGTATTTAAAAACATCAAATAAAATGAGTAAGCTTTACTACTATGTCATTTGTCAATTATTATCCAGTAGCGTGAGGAGGACGTGAGCGAGAGATCAGAGAACATCATACTAGTTTTAATAATACTCTACTAGTATCATCTTGATGTAAGTGATATATGTGAGCACGAGGGAAATTACAGTTATCACGTCCTCTGATCTCATCTCCATAAGTTCATTTGAACACAAGATGATGTTTACAGAAGTTATTAATGTTGAAGCGTACAGAAACAAGGCAGATCTTCTACTGCAACTTGGCAACTAAGAATTCACAAGTATAAATAAAGATATAGCCAGCCTATCTCACGGAATGCATATACGATAGAAGTAGTATTGAAAGTATATTGAATAAAAGTTGTGAACTTCGAGGATACACTAAGTAAACTAGAATATACTCCGTTAATTCCAACACTCGGACTTAACTGTTGTATCGCACCCTCGACTTAGGTCGCTGACGCATTGCACCTGGCTATAGCCTCGTCACTTGCATACTAATCAGACTATTATCATTATTACATACACTATATTCATTAAGATATATTTATATAAATCCTTTTACTAAATCCTCAATTGTTATTTCGAGATCTTCTTTGTAAAATGTTAGCTACAATATGCTATCTTCTTATATACGGTACATTACAAGTCCTGCTCGGCGATATGAACAAATGAGACATTCAGGTAACGCACTCAACTCATTTTGTCTTTAACCATGGTCTAATGAGAACCATCTCTTCGTTAATGCAAATAATGTACCAGCCTCCTCGTACCTTTTGAAGGGTCGACATCCGACCTAAACGTTGCTGTTACTGAAAACTGAATGTCTGAGGAGTGCAGAGATTTTAATACGTCGTGTGGAGCTTTGAAATACGGAAGTTGACTGTAATTTCCTCTTTCTCTCGGCATACTTTCCGTACGAGAGGTTCTTGCGGCTAGCGGGTCACTTCCTTGTGACCCATTTTCTTGTCTAATCTTTCAACTCAATACCAACTCAAATTCATCAGAATGAGGTCGCTTGTCAAAACATATTCTTCGCAAAAATCTACTCTGAAACTCTCATACATGGTCTGCCGCATTTCCTCATCTCCTGATGGCTTACTCTTCATACTAATGTATCCAGTGGGCTATAGTCAATACTGAGCCCCCTATATTAATATATATGTATTTTTATTACCCTAACAAGTTCAATCCACTATCAAGTACCTTATTTGATCCTGATACCATATATTACCCTATTCATAGATGACCTGACCGTGCCTAGGTACTCTAATCTATCGTATCATAAGAGGCTGATATGAACCCATATTAATTACCCCTAACTGTACGGCATAAGACTGACTTAAATTAAGTCACTATCTCTCTTTTATAACATAAACTAATTATCCTTGCATTACTCTTAGCACTCATATCACAAAATTACCTGAATTAACATATCTTAAATTATTCACAACTAGTAGAACTGATCATTAGTAAGGGCTAACAACTCCGACATTCGCTCTTTCAGAGATACATATACGAATGAAAAAGTATGATATAGTAAAAAGAACTATTATATTATTCATAAATATATAGTTCGCAGACTTAGGTTATTATAATATATCATGTATATTATATATATTAATATAATTATATAAAATAAAAAAGTTGTATCATTATCTTTCTTCGTTATATAAGTAGAAGAATATACTTAGAGCTATAATCGGGATCAACCCAATACATCATTTATTTACTGTTACTTCTCATTACTTTTATCCAAGCCTATTATAATATATATATAGTGAATAAAAACAATATATGAGATAACGTATTCAGTAATACCACCTAGGTGATATATAATGGTAACAGAGTAGTGATTTATTCGCTACTAATAGTCACAATACAGAGACTTTTACAGCTACACACAACCATATTTACAATTAAAACTATAAATAGATATTGATATAATTTAAGACTTGGTATAAATATTTAACTATGAAAGAGAAATTAACTATATTATAAAATGAATTACCATCAAATGCATGCGATCATTACTTTTTCTTAGCATATTTTATCAAATACAAGCACATGCAACATGCACAAATACATTTGTTTCTCATAGAATATAATAACTAATAAAATACCCTTACCTTCTGTAGTACTTATAAGTAAAAGACGCCCTCGGTATAAAGGTAATATAGACGGGGGTTTATTTTTTTCTACCTAACATAGTATAACAATAATAGACAGTGACGTTGTAACCATCATCAGAGATGCCTAACATAAGACATTAAAATACGATAATACTATACAATATTATTTTATTGACTAAAAAAATAATAAATTATTATAAATAAATATATAGATAAATAATAATTCACAGCGATTTTAATCACGTTTACGTAAAATTAGGTTACTTTATATACCCATTATATTATTTAATTATATTATTATTATTATTAATTATTATATTTAATTTATTATTAATTTTATTATATGCTTATATATTATTTAATTTAATTATATTTTATTGAATTATTATAATTATACTAAGATTAAATATTATTATTTTTATTTTGTGATCAATATCTCCTAATTTTTATGCTTTCATATTCTTATTAGTATGTGAATATATAAATTATTGATATAATAATAATTAGTATAATAATTATTATTATTAATATATTATAGAATATATGTAATTTTGTAATTAAGTTGTTATATTGGAACGAGGTATTTACCATGATGTTATATATTAATTATATTTTTGAGTTACATTATATGTTATTGAAAGGTGATCGAATTATTTCTAATTATGATATCATTATTAATTATTGTTTTAGTATTGAATGTTAATATTAGATTAATTATTTATTATTTATTATAGATTAACTGGAACATTCTATATTTATAATTATTATATATTGATAAAATTATATTATATACATTATATTATATTATATTATTATTATTATTAATTTATTCTTATTATTAATTATTAGTTATAATTATTATTATTACTTATTATTATTATTATTAATTATTATTATTATATTATTATTATTTTATTTATTAGATATTTTTATACATTATTATTATTTTATAAATTAATATATTATTGATTCCGAATATAAATTGAATTATAATTATATTATATTGTTATAATATATATATATGATTATGGTTATCAATGTTAAGATTATTGCTGATAATTTTACTTCTCTATTTTAATTTTTATACTTTACGTTCTTTCATTGTATTTACTTAACCAGTACATTAATATTATTATATTATATTATTATTATTAGTTATAATTATTATTATTATTAAGTTATTATATATATATGATTTTTTTAATTTATATAATATTAATTATTATATTATTATTTTTTATTATATGTTAGAATTAGCGCTGTCAGGAACATAAATAAAGTAACTTATATATAATTATTTTATTTCAATGTAATCATATTTTATTTATTTATTATTTTTAATATATTAATTTATTATTATATTATTAATTATTATAATTATTATTATTTATATTATATATTATTTTAATTATTTATATATTATTTTCTTATTATTTTTATATATATTTATTATTATTTTATTATTATTATTATTATGATTATTATTTTGTATTAATTCATGTATTTTTATTATATTTGATTTATATTTAATTTATTTATAATGTATTATTATATATTATTTAATTATTATTTATTAATTTATTATTTAATTATGTAGGTGATTGGTTAAGAATATATTATATTATCTGTCATTTAAACTTATCTTCGAACTATGTTGACAATTATTTGGCCAAGGCTCTTAGCCGGACAAATCCATTAACTACACAATTTAGATGTTCTCAAACTTATCGTAACAGTATTCACTAAGAACTTATTATGTTTAAGTATGGGTACGGCCTTGTATAGCATATTGCATGAACAAGATGTGAGGAATACTTTAACATAGATAAACCTCACGTTAACTTATTCATTTATGAAGACTCTCTTCAAATGTGTAAACACGGTTTTGTACCTAGAGTTTCTTATACGCTTATGTTATGAACAAGTTATCAGTCATAACTTTTCTTATCTGAAGAATTGGAACTATCCGTTTTGTGATGCAAACTATTTATTACGTAACAATGTCTTTAGACTTTAAAACAAGTAATTGAATATTTGTATATAAATGAATAAATAGTAGAAATACGTTTTATGGGGAATTATCTGAGGAAACTAGGATGAATTTTAGAAATGTTTAATTAAAAAAAAAAAAAAATGTTAACTGGTCTTTAACAAATTCAGATTTTAAATTATAAGTCCATAGAATAGCATAATTATATTCGACTTGTTCATAGGGAGATGTGGGATAGCGCATGCGCGTAATAGCACATATTGAACTCGTACGTTAATATATTATTCGATTAATATTATTATATATATTATATTAATATATAACGTATATATAATATAGTATATTATATTATAGATTCTGACTTATTATTTCATAGTATGATACTATATATATATTATATATAGTACATTAATATATGATATTATATATATATTATATAGTAGATATATATATAATATATATTTATTATACATATATATAATATTAATATATGATTATATATAATAATTAATATATATATAATTTAATATATTATTCAAAACTATCTAAGCACATTATATGCATTCATGTACATATATATATGAGATTCCTTTACCAAATTTATTTACGTAAGAATTTATGGTCTAGCAAATAAAGTGGACAATATACTACTTATACTACCAGTATATTTAAATATAGTATATATATATATTAATATAATATTAATATATTAAATATATTATTATACTGATATATATATATATATGATTAATCTAATCATATATAATTTCCCTTATAAATATAGATATATATATTAAATTAATAAGTATATTATATATATCTATTAATAAATATATATAATATATTTATTAAATAATATAATAAATTTAATGCACATAAAAACAAATATAAATAGAAATATAAAAATGTATATATATACTTACATATATATATTTATATAATATAATCATCTTTAATATATAGCTCTCATATAATATATATATATATACCTTAATTTATATATATATAGGTGTAAATATATATAATATATAGTATATATATAGTATATATAGTTAGATATAGTATATAATTATATTATATATATATAAGTATATATAGTGTTATTAATATAGTAGTATATATATCTAATATAATATATAATTATAATTTAGATTATCTATAAATAACTAGCTGATTAGAGTTTGATCTGTTGAGTTATTGATTTAATGATCTGATTTCTATTCATACTATTTACTCGTAACTATATATTAACCACCAATATATATATAAGTACTTAGACTGATTATTTGAAAATGACTATAACATAATTAACTGTAATTATTGTTTATAAAAAATAAGAAATTTAATAAACTGCGTATTATGTCAATGTGTAGTGAACTGCATTTGACTCACAGCTGTTGAAGAACAGCTATTGAACTATTTCACTTAAAAGACAAAGGAGTTGACATAACTATAGTAGTCAATAAAAACAAATTTAATTTAAAGTAAATAAAATGTGCCTTATATTGGCATTATTCGAGTTAACATAAATTAAGATGAAAATTATTACTCGTTGAAGCATTTACTAATTGTTTACTACATAAAGAATTCTTCACACTAATACTAAGTAATAAATGCACCACATATATTATAATTTATCCTTAACTGATAGTGATGTATTGATAAATAATATACTAGGTATATAGTATATAGAGAGTAGGTATAGTATACGCTATATAAGATTATACATATATAGCAGACACGCATGCATTTGCACATGCTACTCACGCACACAGACGATGCTGTTGTAACCTAGCAAATGCACGTATAAAATTATTTCTAAACAAACACAAATATATTTAAATCAAGACTATTAATAACATTATATTAGCTTTTTCATAAGAAAATAATATAAGCACCACTTTCCAATTGAAAAATTACATAAACACCATTATTACTTTATATAAACATTTAACAACAATTACTTTAATTATACAAAATATAAATAAATAGTACACTTCCTATTAAACATATAAATGCTATACAATAAATAATAAAATTGAATCAGAACTAAGAAAGAACAAGTCGCATACACTGTAAGGCACTCATTTAAGTCGACAAATTAAAAGCTAATAAAGTTATAGATATATAAATATTATTCTAATTTTTAGGCTATTTAATGTGACGGCCAATTAGTTTATAGCTATCGAATCCAATCACAATTAATATAATTAATAAATAAAAATGATGGTTACCTTATTAGTTATTAGAGAGAAAAATTATATTATCAAAACTACTAATGGTAGAATGAGAATAAATTTAGGTATTTATTCTTTACATATTGAATCTACGTGCCACATAGACATAAATTTTTCATTCTAATAACTAGAAAACATAACAGCCATGAATAATTATAATCAAAATATGTGCGCTTCAGCTCAACTATACATAAATATATACATTATAAATATTAATTGAGTGTTAATTAATATATATAACTTTATCATTAGATCTGACATTGAAGTTCCTTAAACTTTATTTCGTTAAATAATACTTATATTAATACTTAATATGATTAACTATTAAACCAGTTTAATAATTATATATATAATAATAAATTATAAAATCATAATAAATAAATAAATTAAAATATTATTAAATATATTATCAAGTCTTGTGACTGTACAGGCCTAAATCAAAACTCACGTTTCAAAAGTTAAGTCTCGAAAAACAGTTTTCAATTGGAGAAAGGTTTTTTTATCATGATTACAATATATATTTACAAAGTTTATCACGATGATAGCCGGTTCCATATCTATAGTACTAAACGTTATATATAGAAAAATTGACAGAGGTTTAGCAATGGCAATGTCGGCATTATACTTTACAATAATATAATGAATCATGTTATATAATTATACTGTAGTTATATATTGCAATTACTACATTATTATTATTAAATTTTATTTATACATTAATTATTATTATTATTTTAATATTATTATTATTATATTATTTATTATTATATAGATTACTATTAAAATATTTATCATTATTATATTATTTATTATTATTATTCTTTTTGAATTAGATATTATAAATTAGTATTATTATAAATTTTAATTATATAATTTATTAATCTATTATATTATTGATTAACTGGTAGTATTCTATAGTATATTGTATAATACTTTTAGGAGTGTGGTTATGGTAATATGGAATGTAAATATGGTGGTTATGTTATGGTGATGTCCTCTTCAGACAATGGTAATTTTCTTATCTTATTATATTTTTTTTTATTTAATTTATCACACCTAAAATTACCTTAATTATTAAATTATATATTATGTGCTATATGATATTTTTAAAGAATTGAATGTATTATTTATATAATATAATATTATTATTATTATATATTATTTAATTTATATATTATTTATTATAGTAGTGATTATTAATTAATTATTACATAATTATAATAAATATAAAAATTTATTATACATTATATATATATTATTATTAAATTTGATTATTATTTATTAAATAATGTTATAATATTACTTATATATTTTATTATTATTATATATTGATTATATTGTATTTATTATTTATTGATTATGTATTATTACTTATTATATTTATTAATATTGTATTATTATTATATTATATTATTTTATTATTAATTATTATTATTAATTATTAATTATTATTATTAATATTTAATTATATTTATATATTTAAATTATTATTTAATTATAATTATTATATATACATTATTTCTTTATATTAAATATGTTTAATAATTTTATATAATTTTTCTTTAATTATTCTAATTATTATAATTATATAATATTAATATATTAATTAATATTATTATTTATATTATTATTATTTAATTATTATATATATTAAAATTTATGGATGAGTGAATTACTCTTTGCTATTGTTTTACGATAATCCTAAAAAATAAAATTAAATATATTATTATTATATATGAATATAACTTTTATATACGTATTATTATTATTTATTATTATATTATATTAAATTATTATATTATATTATTATATTATTTACTATATATTATATATTATTTATATTATTATTATTATTATATTATTATTATATATTTATTATTATTTTATATATTTATCTAATTTAATTTTTATTTAATTTAATTATTATATTATATAATTATATATATTATAATACATTATATTATATATATAATTATATTATATCATTTATTTATTAATAATATATATTATTATAGTTATTAATTGTATATTATTATTTATTATTTAATTATTATTAATTATTATATTTAAATATTTATAATTATTATTATTTAATTTTATTAATTATAGAATATAAGCCTTGGCTTAATTTACAATTTTGTTGGTATGTTAATTATTTTTCAGTATTATAGAACATAATATAATTTTGTCAGTAATAATTATTCAATATAGTCAATTATTATTATTATGAAATGGTATGATAGTCAACTGTATGATTATTCACTAGGTATTATTCACATTATACTAATTACTAATATTTTAATTGTACTTAAATTAATAACAATTATTGTTAAACTATTGAGAATAGTGAAGAGCATTGTCGTTGAGTTATGTGCTAAAATGTAATTAGTATAAATTTTTGTATATTCTGGGATATCAACTCGAGGCACAACACTGGTGTGTTGCAATCAGAAGTCGGTACCATTTCAAGATATATATATAGAGTGAAATTTATATATATATGAATTCTATAAATTATATAATAATTATATTGCATTTAATTTGATAATATCGCATACATATATTTATTTTATACTATTATGTAGTATCTTACTGTTATTTAATACAATTATTCTTTTATTATTAATTATTATTATTATTATTGATTATTATTATTTAATTATTTATATTATTAATATGAATTTAATATTAGTATTATTAATGATTAATTATTATGTATTATTATGATTATTATTTAGATAATTTTATATTATATTATTATATTCTTAGTAATAGTATTTTTAATTGTATTAACAACATAAGATAGTGTGTGGTTGTCGTGAACTCACTACAATTTGTTAAAATCAAAGATTTCTATAGTATAATTATAATATAATACCATTTTTTAAATTTCATATTTGATTTTATTTGTACATTATTATAATTAATAAATTTATTGATTATATAGAGGTTAAGGATAAATAAAGTCATTACATGAGTTAGAGTTGAATGTATTACAAATATGTATATGTATATAATAATGTTTTGTACTTACTCTAGAGAGGCTTTATAACGGGTATAAAACTGTATGTTGCAATAGTAGATTACCCTTTCCGATAGAAGTGAAATTGAATTTCACAAATTTTACTATGATATTTGATTGCACGGATTTTGTAAATTAAATATCTATTATATTTGTATCTCTGTTGTATTAAATGATTAAAATTGTAATCAGTATTCTGAATAAAATTTTTTTATTTGGTGACAAAAGATTTATGATTCATACTTTTTTCAGCACAAGTAATTGTCATTAAATTTGGAACGACTTATAATTTTTAACAAAATTTATTATTAGATTATTATTATTTATTATTTATTGATTATTTATAGTTATGAATATTGATATATATGAATTTAGATAAAGATTTTTAATTTTATATATATTATTTAATATTGTATTATTATATTATTATATTATTATTATTAGTTATATAATTTTTATTTAATATTATATAGTTATTATTAATTACTTTATTTTATTATTATTATTATAATTTAACTATTATTTTTTGAATATTTAATATTTATCTATTTAGTTATTCTTAAATTTTGATTCTTCATTACTGCATTCTTCATTACTATATTTATTATTTATATAATAATATTTATTATTATTATTATATTATTTTTTATTATTATATATACGATATTATAAAATTGATTTAATTAATTGTATTAATTAATATTTGGGACTTTTATTACACAACACAGGTAGTGGTTACAAATTAGTAGATATAGGTATACCTATTCAGATATCTGGGAGGGAATTGATTCTTATGTTTATTTAATAATTAATTGTTATAGTTTAAATTGAATTGGTAAAAGTAAGTTGAGGGTATAAATGAGTGTGAGTTTGAACAGATTCCTACTTGACTGAATAAAGTATATGCGCTATTTTTTTTCACGTATAATAATCGTTTTTTATATTATTATATATATATATATATTTAGGACCCAGTTAAATAGTTACTTAGGACAGGTGTTGGTCCATAGATACTCATTTCATCGATTATAAGTTATATAATGAAATCAACGCACATAAAAAATAAATAAAATAAATAATAAAATAAATAAGTGAAGGTTGAATAATCAAATTATGAAAATGATAAAAATGATAGTTTATAAAAATATATTTCAGTAAATTGGCAAGACAAGGTATACGTATTAGATATATATATATTAATAATATAGTACTATTATAATATATATTATAAATATATATATATATATATATAATATATTATATATATATCATATATATCATATATAATTATATATTATATAATCTATATATATTAATATTTTATATGTATATATATATATACTAATATATATATATATAATATATATTATATGTAATATTATAATAATAATATATATATATTATATCTATTATATAATTAATGATATATATAATATATAATAAGTATATATATATATTATTAAATGATATAAATAATCTATATTACTTAAGAAATAGTCGTATATATATATATATATATATATTATCTATTAATTATAATATATTAATATAATATTATAATATTATATTATAATAATATTAATTACATTATGTAATAAGTATGTTATATATAATAATATATATATTACTAATATATATATATATATATATATTATCTATATAATATAATATATATATATTAATATTATATATTATTTTCTTTTTTTTTTCTTTTTATCACTTTTTTATTCTAGTATGTCCCTATATATCTATAAAATAATCTATGGAGGCAGAGCCCTATGAAGGAAGGTGGGGTAGTAGTTATTATGACACACTATTCAGAAACATCATTATATACAACTAATACTAGACTAAAACTATACGGCTGAAGGAGACTGACGTACAAGGCTTTAAATATGTGGGAGAGATTAACATTCAACAGGAACACAGAAGATTAGGAAGATAGAATCTATTAAACAGAACAGATGAGTGGGAACAAGAAGGATAGACACCTGCAGATAAAACAATACTATAGTCTTGGAAGTTATTAAAATATTAACATATAGCAAAACGTCATGGCGACATAGGACTAGTACACATTGTGCTTATATCAGTAATAGTGGCGTACGTAATAATCAGATGTAGTAGGCTAGCTCAGTAAGTGTCAGCGTCCTCTAGAGCAACTAATTGCCGTGCGGTTACTATATATAGAAAACGAGATAAAGGTAGCAACATGAGCCGAAAAATAGATGGGATCAAGTGATACTTGGAAAGTACGTAACAGTTATAGCTTTTAGGCTTTTGACTTCGATCACTTAATATCATATACACAGCCGGGTTGAAACCAATCACCCCTAGATAATTAGTAGAGCAGTTAATCCATACAAGGGGATGAGGCCCTTGTATAGTTGAAGTAACTGAGAAGAGTGGAAAAAATATAGAGTATCTACGTCAATCTAGCAGAAATTATCCAGTTTTCTTTGAGATGCAGCTAAAGCAATGTGTGATAGTTTGAAGGTTAAATCTAAGAAATTTTTTAGTATATTATGTTTAATTGATATATACAAGGAAATTTGTATATTGTAAACAGGAAGGTACGAGAGACGTCTCAGAATAGATGAATAGTGATAAGTTTAGAAGGTTGTCTTGAGAGTGGAGATTATGTAGAAGTTGGGTATTTAATATAAGAATTTAATATTTTACATAAGTTTGAGACTAGTACACAACCCGGAAATTTATATCAGATATAGGAGAATATGAAATCGGATAGATATATGATCGACAGTAAGAGGTAATTCTAGAAGTAAAATGAGGAGTACAATTGAAATGAAATGGTAAGTTGAAGCAATGAAGGGTCGAGTCATCGGAATAGAGTGAGATAGTGTATTAGATGTTGATGCAGGTTAGTAAGAGAAGTATTAAATGGAAGAAGTAGGTAAAAGTGGAGGAGTATGAGATACAATTATGAAACCCTATGAGGAAATACCTCCATATAGTAGAAACATGATAGAGGAAAACAAGTCGTACCATCTAAAAAGTAAGAAACTAGGCATAAAGGTAAGTCAAGAGACGGTTAGAGAACAAAGGAGGAGGTACTTGAGAGCAGCGAAGCGTGCATACCCGAATAAATGCTTTGGAGATATGTAGTCAAATAGCGCCAGTACAGCACTATTGACAGCAAGTCCCCGTAGTTTCACTGAGGGAGCTGGAAAACCAATTAGATCAGTTATTAAGATAGTGAGTAAAGTGTGACTCGGCAGTAGAACTCTAGTAATCAGCCGAATGCACGTACTTAGGGTACGATCGGAATGTGAAGTGAATTAGTAAGATTTTACTCTAGATGAATATAATTAATATGAGAGTTAGATAAGTGGTTCATAATCTTTGAATAGAAACAAGTGAGAGCTATAGGCGATTAAGTTATATATAGGATATAAGCGGCTTCCTTTTTACGTAGAATAGTTGGACATGTGCGGTGCTCTACAACCTTAGAGAGAAAGTATTAAGATTATAAGATAAAGGTTAGGGTTGTCAAGCCGGAAACGGGAGTATTAAGTAGAAAAGTACATCCACTCACAATAATCGGGGAGGAATGTCACCATCCGGGATACCACTACTTCCTAATACGTTACATCACAGATTTTCAGGCCTGATGCCTCACGATCAAATGCATCACAGGCTCAAAAGCTAGGATAACCTGAAGAAGTTAAAGGTGGAGGATTAGGGAATGCCTACAAAGAATGGTCAAGGGTTGGAGGTTTTAGGAAAATACGTTAGATGGTTGAATGTAGGTGATGGCTACTTATGATTATTTCTAAGTTTGTGGAGAGAATGCAAACATGATTTTAAGAGTGTAGATAAAGAGTCACGAAGAGAGCATGTTTGTTGGGATGATGTTGTATGCAGTTGAGTTGCCTATTGAAGGAGAGAGCGCTCTAGAGAGAGTTATGAGATAGTGAGAATCAGGAGGAGGATTTATTGATGCTGCGTGATGAATTCCTGACATTGAGTGTCGATTCTGGAGTGAAGAGGTGTTCTGATGTCAAGCGAGTTTTCGTTGCTCTGAGATATGAGATAAAATTAGCGTTAGAGGCGGAGAGCTGAAGCTGGAGTTGATTAGTGTCGAACACACAAAGGGAGATGTATACGGAGCAGGCGCGACGTTGTGAGTGTGCTTGCAGGCGGATAGCAAAGTAAGTAGAGCAAGTGCAGTGAGTCAGAGAGCTGAATTGGAGTATTTCACTTGAAGAGGAGAGAGGCTAAGGTAATTGTTATACAGGTAGAATGGAAAGAATCTGTTCCATTACCCATCCACAGCATTAACGAGATAGCTCCCTACTAACCTATCTTATAGCCGCATAGTGCAGATGCGTAGCTTGTAAGAGGAGACATAAGAAAGGCACTGGTGTAATTCCGATTAATAGAGTATAAGATGATGATTGATATAGCAAGCAAGCATAGTAGCCTGTTCGGATTGAAGTGAAGGAGAACTGTCGGAATCAGTAATGAAGTGTTGGCAGTCGAGTTAAAACGCTCATGGAGCGGGTTTAGGAGCAAGTTTGAAGTTGAATGGATACTATTATACGTGGAAGCAGATTATAAATTAATAGTGGGAGGGGTGGCTGGTTGTCAATGAGAGTAGGTATTAGCGGAGAAATGGAGAGAAGTAGAAGTGGTGAGTATTTAATTGAAAGGAGAGGTGACCTAAAGTCATTAGAGTGTGAGTCAAGGAACATTGAAGTGATGGAGACTGAATAAGTACGGAAGCTGTGTGTGGCGAGTAATTTCCTAGGTTGATCATGAGTGTAGTCAAGTTGTGGATCAATCGTCGTGAGACAATGATTGGCTCCTAATTCCTCCGCGGGGCATAATAGATCGTAAATGGCAATGTGTACTAGTCAACACATGTTGGTAAAGTGATAGATATTGATATTCTTATGGAATGTGCTATATAGTAGGTAACTTAACTTAATGTCCATTATTGAACTCTAAATGACGATAGGTGGATCAGAAGAGGTGATGAAAGCGTGGTTAAATGGTAAAAAAGGAAACGGTGGTTGTAATTGCTACTAATAAGAAGCAATATGAGAATGTCATTCACAAAAGAGCAATGCTTAGGATTCTTATCTAAGGTACAGTGAAATAAATGAAAATACTAAAAGATGTATATAAAAATAGATGAAAACAAGAGGTAAATGAAACAGTTTTGGAAGGAGGATGATGAGCTATACAAGGCAATAAGAATATCTTCTGGAAGGAAGCGCGAAGATTTGTAAAATGAGAATAAGGGGAATCTTGCTCAGTAATATAAATGAATGGGATTAGTGTGCTTTTTGTAACTGTACTGAAAATGGTGTGAGGGGTAAGTGTGGTAATGCAACATACTTTTTGAAAATATCATGTCACAATATTATATCAGTAAAATGAATGAGTGTCTAGTGATAATCTGTGCTGTAGGGTTTTGATAGTCGGCTGCACTTCGCAAGAGAGTAAGGTACACTTGCGGATGAGGTATTAGTAAGTGCGAGCGTGTCAACTGGTTAGGAGTTTTGTGAGCAAGGAGAAGAATGCAGGGTGTATATAATGCCATAAACGTGATCGAAACAGAGAGCGGACGGATGAGAATGGTGATTTGATCATAGCCGACCATCTGCGAAGTCGCTGGTCACTACACACCAGACGTATCTCAACCGGCAGCGATACTCAGTTACAAAGCGCGAACATGTGCTAGGTATGGAGCAGTGCAGTAATCGTACAACTCGACCTTATGACTTATAGTATGGTGCTAGTTGTCATGCGATAAAGCAGCGCGGACTGTACGCAAATCTCTCATCTTGCGGGAGATCAAGCATTCTGAGTATGTTAGTGTCTCGCTGAGGGAAGGGGGAGTGTATCTCGGCCTTGCTTAGGTGGATTCGCCTGGGGTGAGGAGAAGCGTGCGTTCTGAGTGACTGATGGTGGTCCGGCAGACTGGTCCGTGTCGAAAGGACACACATAGCGCTGCTGTGTCTCATGTGTCGTTGGTTTAGCAGGTTATAGTGTTCGCTTTATTTCAATTAATCTGACGAGGAGAGGCACACAAGTCAATGGATGTGGAGAGGAGGGGCATTCGGCAAACTATGAGTATTTCAACCTCGACCGTCAGATTGGTGTTACGTGGGCTCCTCTGATCTGTGTCTGGTTTACATACTACGCGTTATTGAGATGAGTTAGATTATGGTGATTCGCATCTTAATGGACAGCTGTTCACTCTTAAGTATTGATATCACTTATAGTATGGCGGATTCAATAAGTGATGGTTAGTTTAGGGTCGGTTTTTCAGCGGCGTCATATGTTCTAGATGCTTTGGATTCGCAAGAATAAGTTATCTTCATGGGACGCATTATGTTGTAACTGGACAGTATGTGTAGAGGATCATTAATCATTATCGTGTCAATGGTACATAGATTGGTTTAGGGTTAAATAGGGCGTAGAAAGTGAGCCACGGTAAAGTTTTGATGTAAATATGTTCACTTAGTGATTATTTCAATTGATTATTATATAGGATTTAGGCGTGGTTTATTAGAAAGAATTATCGAGGTGGGGATTCGGTGCAGGATATGGTGTTATAGTCATATCTGATGGTGAATTGGAGAGGAGAGGATAGAGTGCCCGCACTAAAGTATTGCTAGTGCCGGGATGATTTTGGTATCTGTGCTAGGGCGAGTCTGAAGAGGAGTTTGAGGGGATTGGTGGAGATGCATTGTGTCAGGGTAATGTAAAAAGGAGGGGGTTTGTTGAAAGTAAACGAATAAGATAAGAATACGTAGGGTTGGTCGTGAGTCTGGAGACAGGTAATGTTGTATGTAATGATGATAGCTTTGTGAGCAAGTGTCTGAGTTTTAAACTATTCCCTAGGGTAAGGTATTGAGTATGAAGAATAGAAGGTAACCGATGAATTGTACTCTATTCTAGGACAGAGGTAGTAGTAGGAAAGTGTAAATTAGGCAGTGCATCGTGGTGGTAGCATAATATATAATGATATTCGTTGGGTGAATACTGTAATGGGACTAAGTCCTTTGTAGTGCGCTGAGAGTTCTGTACATTGAAGGGTATGGTTGTTACATGGTGATCTTATCATGGTATAATGGTAAGTATGATGAGACTTAATGGTCTTAGGTAATCTAAAGTATAGTAGAGCTCTATTATAATGTTCAATGTTGTTAAGGAACAATTCTTAGTCGCGGCTCTGTCTAGGTGATTGAGTGAAAAGAATTAATAAAGTGAGGAATGAATGAATATTAGACGAGTTGTGTGGTGTGAATTAAAGTGACGGTGAAAATCTGAAGTAGAATAAATGGAAAGTATTGTTTGATAAGATGGTTTTGGGTCATGTGTGAAAGGGAATGAATGCTTAAGTTCGTATTGGTTAAATGCGGATGTGAATATTCATATAGTGGCGAGTTGTGATTGGGTTAAAACCGACCGCTGGGAGACACGAAGAGAAAGTGGATTTGAGTAGCGTAGTGGATCGAATGTCCTGACTCAGGATGAATGAATAATTCGTTGGCTGTTTTGGCAGAGGAGCTGAAAATAAAGGTCTGCATGAATAGGTCAGAGAATGCGCGAGGGTTTTGTAATAGGTAAGGGCTATGTGAATTGTATGGTCCCACTCCTGGGTACCGAGGGATGAACCCTTTACATTGACATTTACCATATCGTGATCGGGTCCCGTTCACGACTCGGGGTCTACTGTCTCTTATAAGATATTGCATCTAGCTCGGTCTGGATTTTCTGTCTGTGACGAGCTTCTACTTAGTAATTAATAGGTAATAGATAGGGGCGGTAAGGCTGGTGCGTTTCTTCTTTAATTTCGAATCGTTTGTCAATGTTCTCTAAACTATAGCTGCTTTTTTCTGTTCCTGAATGCTATACATAGGCACCATTAACCGTACCATATTTTCCATATTTCGTGGAGCTAAAGAGTAGGGAGGGTAGTAGAAATGAAAGGAAAGAAATTATATAATATACATATGCTATTTACTTCTCCATCTTAACATACTCTAATACATTATATCCATATAAAGTAACGTGTCATACCTATATATCATAATAAGCCATTTATATCGAATCATAGGAATATCTATAAAATATCTTCTATAATTCGTAATATATATCTCTAGAGTTTCTTATTATTAAGCTCATATATTTATTATAATTATATTGAATAAATATATTTATCTAACGAATCTTTATACATATCTATATACATAACTATTATACTATTAATATAGGTTTATACAAATTATATCCTATCTATCTATACTAGTAATTAGTATATAAGTATATCTATATTTATATATAACGTATTTATTTTAGAGGAAAAAATGAATATTTATAAAATAAAATCTAATTGATTTTAGACTATTAGAAGTATCTAGTAAGCCAATTTAATATTAGTATCCATTTTTATTTTATCAACATTTATCAAATGAATATTGTTATTTTTATAGGTATTAATTAATATATAAGATTAAGTTAGGACGGTTATTTAATCAACACGTGGCTTCGGTCGATAGGCTTTCTGTTTGTCTTCGTAGTCGAAAATATTTAAATTTAGACAATATAGGTGTTTCATAGGGTCTATATATAACCTAGATAATATAGTATAACTACAAGACTTGTATTGTTCAATGATTCTTTGAAAAATCTATTTGGAATTAAGGAATCTCTTACATTTCACTAAAAGATCTCTTTTAAATCTCTTAGAAATCTCAATCGATATTTTATTTCTTTAAGAAATATTTTTGTAATTGAAAAATAATGAAATTTTAGATCGAAATTGCTAATTAACATTATTATTATTCTTATTAATTATTGCTTTTAATATTATTATTATTATTATCAATTTCCTTATTTCTTATTGTCTATTATATTATTTTAGTAGTAATTATTATTAATTATTTTATTATTATTTAGATTATATTTTATTTTTAGATTATTATTATTATTATGGTGCTTTTTGATGAATTATTATTATTATTATTAATTTTATTATATTATTGTTTATATTATTATATTAATTCGATTTAATTATTATTATTTATTTATATTAATTGTATAGAAGTAGTGTTTTTTTTAAATTATATTATTTACTGTATTATATAAACTTATACATCGGTAAACTTAGACTTAAACTTTAACTACTTAACTACTCGATGGAACTATTAATACTTAATACTATACATATATTACATACTTATATTACTTTATAAGTACTACTTACTATGAATTATAACATATAATGAATAAATCAATATATGAATAGTATATAGTATGTATAAATTAATAATATAATAATAATAATATAAATATAAATTAATAAATTAAATAATATAATAATATATATATAATATAAGAATCTTAACAAATCTAATAATCTCATAAGAATTCGAACCGAATTAATTAAGAAAATAATAGAATAATAAGAATAATAATAATAAATAATAATATATATAATAAATAATAATAATTATTAATAATGGTAAATGAATTAATATAATAAATAATAATGAATAATAGATAATAATAATTCAGTGGGGTCTGACGAATAATCAATAATATAAGTATAATAATATATATATAATAATGATAATAATAATAATCATAATAATAATAATAATAAAAATATTATATTAATTAATAAGTAAATAAATATAATAAGCTAATAAATATATTAATAATAATAATAATAATGATAATCATTAATAATAATATTGATAAAATAATAATCAATATAATAAATGAATAATAGATATATAATAATATAATAATATAATAATAATAAATATAAATAAGACGGGTAATAGACTTAGTAGATAGACGAAGATAATTAATTAATAATAGGTAACTGTTTATGTATTATATCTATACATTGCCAGTCAGTGTATTATTTGCAGAGTTGTGATCACAAAAGGTATTATATATATCTATCCTTATTATTATGTATGATTATTATGATAATCGGGATTTCAGTTGAATGCATCTTGTATGTACAGTGGGACTAATTATTAATGAATATAATGAATAAATAATAATAATATAATTAATAATAAATAATATATGAATAATAATAATAATAATATATAATAATAATAATAATAATATAATAATAATATGATAATAATTAATATATAGATAATAATATATAATAATAATATAATAAATTAAATACTAATAATAATGAATAATAATA
>JABUQX010087851.1:35000-37500 GCA_015478945.1 Trachelipus rathkii
TCCGCGCCGCAAAGATAGGGTCAAGAGAAGTGGAAAGCACAGGACAGTATAAGCCTTTTAGCTTTTGACTCGACCCTGTCCAAAAGCCGGGTTGAAACGAGAGCCCCCCCAGATATGAGAGCAGTACTTCCATACAAGGGCGGATGAGGACCTTGTATAGCTGAGTAACTGAGAAGAGGACAAAAAGTCTCGCAGTCTAAACAGAACTCCCAGTTTCTTTGAGCCGCCCTAGCAACCGTTGTGATGTGAGGTTTTCCAAGACATTTTTTTCTTTATATGTTAAGCCAAGGATGTTTATATTGTCAACAGGAGGAGAGAGAAACCGTCGAAAGGAATAGAAAAGTTAGAATGGTGTTTTATAGTGCTAGATTTGTAGAAGGTTTGAGTTTTAAAGAATTGAGGTTTCACAAGGGTTTGAGACGACCGCCAATCGGATTCTATTCCAGATCAGGAGAATTAGAATCGGAAAAGATTAAGCGAAGAGGGCCAATTCAGAAGTAAAAAGAAGGAGCAGAATTGAAAAATTGAGTTGAAGAGTGAAGGGTTGAGTCATCGGGCATATGTGTGAATAGAGTTAGATGTGCTGGTGAGAAGCATCATTAATGAAAAGTAAGAATAAAGTAGGGGAAAGACAGAACCCCTGAGGAACACCACTATTGACAAGAAAAAGAAGAAGAAGTCGCCTCATCAACAACAGCGATATTGAGCGATTTGAAAGAGAGCTAGACATAAGTAAGAAAAAAGAAGGAAAACCAAAGGAGGGGAGCTTGAGAGCAGTGACGCGTTGCCATACCCGATCAAATGCTTTGGATATGTCAAGCCCCACCACGCAAGTCACCCCGTAGTTCCTAAGAGCGGAAACCATAAATCGGTTAAATAGGAAAGTTATATCGCCAGTAGACCTTTGAACGCCGAAAAGCCGTACTGGCATCGCGAAAGAAGAGAATGAGATTTCCAGATGGATCTAAGAAGTGGAGACGTTTAAGAAGTGTTTTCAAAGGGATCTTAGATAGAAATACAGCGAGAGCCAAGAGGGCGATAGTTAGAGTATCAGAGCGGCTTCCTTTTTTTCGGAACAGGTTGGACATGGCGTGCTTCCAACACTGAGGGGAAAGTGCTTGTATTGAGACATAGAGAATATTAGTTGAACGAGGGGCGGGGTCAGCACTGTAAGCACATTCCCTCAAACCTCGGGAAGGAATGCCATCCGGGGCCACCGCCTTCCTAACGTTTCATAAGATCCAGGGAGCCCATGCCACCCGATCAAATTGTAATCACAGGCAAATACAATAGGACACCTGAGAGGAGAAGGAAAGGAGGAGGAGGAATGCCAGAAACGTCCAGGGTTGAGTTAGTTGGGAAAATAGGATGGCCGAAGAGATTGGTCTTTTCAGTTAGAGATTTAGCAACAGAGCCATCAGATCCGAATAAGAGGAGGAAAGGAAGATTTACAGAAGTTGTTGGAATTTTTGGAAAGAGGCCAGAAAGATTTGTCAGTAGGAGATCCAAGGAGATTAGCGCACTTTCGTTTGATGAACCGGTTTGCTCGTGAAGAGTAATCCCTGCAAACGATTTCTAGCTGAAATGAAAATTAGCTAGAGTGATAGGAGAACGTGAATTTTTCCAACTCCCGATACGCGCTGTCTCTAGCCTGAATAGCCAGAGAGCAAGCACGAACGAACCATGGATTTTGAGGAGAAAAAGATTAGTCCAAGAAGGAATGAATTTGAACCTTACCTCATCCGTCAACGATTACAGCTCCCAACTTAGTGGCAGAAGCCGAAGAACCGAAGCGTCACCAGAGGCAAAGCAGTCATTCCAATTATAGTTCGCCCTAGAAGCGACGCAAGGCCCCAATCGGCCCGATCAAAGTGCCAGAAAAAATGCATAGGGCCAGGATGGAGCTGTTGGAGAGAAAGTATTGAAATTAGAGTTATAAGGTTGTTGGTCAGATTTACCAAATAGTGAGCGAAAATGCGTGTATCTCTATAGGAGAGGGACTAGTGGGAAACATAGGGGTCAAGTGGTGTTCAAGATTGGTTGGACGATCCGGAATGTGTGTAGGTTCTTTGACTAGTTGCTCCAGATCGTTGAGAATGCTGAATGATTCGGCCTCCTAACCACCTAAATCAGTTATGAGAGGACCCCACCACTCTTGTTGTGTTCTACATTGAAATCCCCATAGAGACCTCAGTATTTGGATGGAAAGATATAACAGTCTCGTGAGAAGAAGTTAGTAAGATATTCAAAGAAGAAGTGAAAATCTGTTAGGAGAACAGTAGCAGAAGCACAAGATTATTGTAGTAGAAGGAAGAAAGATTTTGAGCCACAGAACATCGAAGTTAGGAGATTTGAGATTCACGAGACGTGTTACAGGAGTGTTAATGTTTACATAGGCACACACTTCCCACCCTTTTAGGCGAAATTATTGAAATAAGTATATTGGAAACATTAAACGAGTTAGAGTATGAATTCTTAGCCATCTGAGTCTCAGACAAGA
>JABUQX010087851.1:45000-49092 GCA_015478945.1 Trachelipus rathkii
ATTGAAAATAAACACATATCTATACTAGTATATTATATATATATTATATTATATATATGTACCAGCGGTGTTTATG
Organism: Trachelipus rathkii; assembly: GCA_015478945.1. Lineage (NCBI taxonomy): Eukaryota > Metazoa > Arthropoda > Malacostraca > Isopoda > Trachelipodidae > Trachelipus > Trachelipus rathkii. Next base: position 45,077 of record JABUQX010087851.1, read on the forward strand.
TTAATTGAGGGTGTTGATATACAGTGGGTTAGGTTGAATGCCAGGTGTACTCACTCAGATAAGAATAATTTGGAATATTATTTTGATGAATAAAGAGTAGTTGATAGAGCTCAGGTTTATGTGGGCTATATAGTTTAAGCAGTGATAGAGTGATACATATGAGGATAATATGAGGAATAAGTAGTTAGTGATAGTGAGGGAGATATGATTGAATTATAGTAAGGTTGGTATTGTGGTGATATATATAAATATAAGCAGAGAAGGGAATTGTTATATATATGTTTTAATGTAATAGTTAAATAAGTGAGAGAGAGGCACTTCTTTAAATTGGTGCGTATCAGATTGAAAAAAAAGTTGTTAAAAAATGTTGGAAACATGTAGTGGTTTATTAATGAGGTATCTTTCAGTGAGGAATGTTATTGTTGTGCGAAGTGAGTATTAGGCTCTCTGTCATAGGTGGGTATTAGTGCGAAGTTTTGAGGAGAGCGTGTCCATAGATTGAGAAACCAAGAAGAAGATTTGTTTAAGAAGAATAATAGTAATGAAGATGCGTGATGGCGAAATAATAGGTAACGATAGCGTACGAGGAGGGTAGGTATATGAGGAGTAGATAAGAGTGTATATATAGGTATTATATATATATATATGATGTTTTGGCGATATAGATATTAGTATATATTGGAGTGAATGAATGGTGATGATGATGAGAGGATAGTAGTGAGGTTGAAGCGATAGATGAGTATAGTAATGAGGTGAATAGAAGAGATAGGTACTATATGATGTATATCAGTTATATCATAATACTTACCCCGCTCAAAGCGTGCGTGATAGTGATAGAATAAAATAAAGTGATAAGGCCAAAATATAATATATATAATAAATTATAAGAAAATAAATAAATATAAATTATATATATATATATATATAAATAATATAATATATATATATTATATTATATATATATATATATATATATATATATTATATATATATATATAAGTATATATTAATATTATATATATAATATATTAATATAGTATTATAATAATATATTATACATAATATATTAATATTATATATATTTATATATATATATATAAAAAACTTATATATATTTATATTAATAATATATATATTATTATTATAATATAATATATATATTTATTATTAAATATTATTTATTATATATATATAATATATTATAAATTATATATATATTATATATATTAATATATATATTATATATATATATATAATATATAATTATTAATATATATATATATATAATTATATATATATTAATATATATATTATATATTATATTAATATATATAATATTATTATAGATATATATATAATAATATATATATATATTATATAATTAATATTATATATATATAATAATAATATATATATATTAATATAATATATATAATTATATAATTAATATTATATATATAATAATATTATTTATTTATTTGTTGGGGGGGTGATACTGTGTGAAAATAAATTACTATCTAATTTTCTAACATTTAGTTAGGTCTTTTTTATATAGGTTACATATTATTGTTATGTCTAGCGTATATAATTTGTAAGTTATCTACTCTCATAATAATGTTTTAAGTGTTAAGTAAAAATGAAGTTTCGGTCAGTTGGAAGTATAGAAAGAATTGAAATATTATTCACAACTTATGAGAACCTTTATTAACTTTTTACTATATATATGTCTTAATCTCTAGGTATACATTTAATTATATTAAATTTTTTTGATGAGTTAATTATAGGGTTTAACTTTAAGATTCTCTCTATTAATAAAAAATACTCATGAATTTTAATATATAAATATTTACTATATCATAATTGTACCTTGTTAATGACCAACTCCATAGTTTGCCAAATTATATTTTAATATATAAATAATAATTTATACATTTTATCATATAAAATTATCTATAAGTGATACGTTATGTGAGATGAATTTGTGTATTTAAGTAAGACATAATATTTATACTGTGTTAATAATACAATAGTCTATTATACATATAACTACTAACTTAAATTGGTCTTAAAATTGTAAATATTAAATATAATTATTTTTTGTATATTTTAGATATATATTGATTTATATATATTTTAATATTTTGAGGAGAGAGGTTTGGCACCGTACTGTTTTTAGTAATCTTTTAATATATTGAGTGGCGAATTTATAATAAAAATAATATAATTGGAACTCGTGATTACAAGCAAATATCTGAGATCATTTTATCTGATAATGGTCTATCTTGATGTAAGATAGCTCTAAAATTAATAAATTACCATTTGTTTTATATAACTCAATTTTAATCATTATAATTATATGTAGTCTATATGCTATATGTGATATTTTATATATTAAATAACGTGCCATGTTAAATAGGTGTTATCTAGGACTCTAAACTTTACTATAATTATACTCACATTTTATATTTTATTAATAAATGAAAATTAAGGTTAATACTATTAATCTTATTTATATTTATTATATATTATATATATATATTATATGATATATTAATATTATATTAATAATATATTATATATATATATTATTAATATATTTATATATATATTTATATATAATATATATATATATATATATATATATAATATTAATATATATAATATCATATATATATATATATATATATTATTATATATAATTATATAATATATATATATAAATATAGGTATATATAGCAAGGATACTCTCACATTTTATTTAGATAAAATATAAATTCTTATTTACATAAAATTGATATATATATTATATCAAATTAGCATATATAATTATAGGTTTAGATATATATTAATTAGTAATTTTAATTATTATTATATTATATAATATATATATTATAATATATTTAATATTTAATAATATTACATAATTATTTATATATATACATATCGATATATGATTATATTCATATTTTAGGTGAAACTTAGGAAATTTTTTTCTGAGAAATTAATGTTAGTAGGATAGGTTATCTTCTATGACTATATATATATTTTAACCTTTATATACTATATTGAGTTAACTTCCAACATATATTTTTCTGGAAAAAATAATTTCTCAAGGTCAAATATCTAAAATATTTATATTTTTAGATATGTGGATATATATAAAACTTATTATATAATTATAAATTTAAATATTATTAGGCCCTATACTATATATATATTAATATTATATAACAACTTATCGTTTAAAAATAATTTATAAATAATCAGATATCCACTTAATGCATCAATAATGTTGGCTTAGTTATTAACAGGTTACGTTAAAGAGACCGAGTGGAAGGCAATATGATTATCGACCTATACATTATTGGTACTATTTATAATAGACATATATAATAGTAACATAGTATTTTGGACCGGCATTATTTTCCAAGGGATAATAACTCTAGTAAGATTTAACCGGCTCTCGCTTTGATGGACCAAAGGAATCCCCCTCTGAGTAGCCGCTCCTAGGCCTATAATGTAAGGTAAATGTTGTGACCTATTGCGTTTCCTTTACAACGTGGGATGTTATCGTTATATATATATAGTCATGATGTATGTTAGGTTCGAGTGTGTTGTAGTAATATGTGTGTTATACTCAATTAATAAGTTTTTATAGCTACACTCATCTTTTTTTCGGTAATGTGACGTCACTTTAGGTGCACCCGCGTTTCATGCTCTCAATAAGGCTTCCAATAATGTCCTTCCTACTCACGAATATATCTGATATCCAATCACATCCACGCATCGGTCCTATTGCTCCGCATGACTCTCTGAGAGGTTTCCTGGAAGGTGTATATATGTCCAGCTGTTTTCGCAAATATACACACCATTTCTATACATGTCCCACACTAATGGTCCAAAGGATATGTATTACGAAGCGAGAAGTTGTTCTTGCTGGTGCTCGCAAATCGTGAGTTGTTCATCGAGTTCTCGTTTTTACTTCGTTTAGTCTCTCTCGGCACGGTGAATGGACA
>JABUQX010087852.1:0-15000 GCA_015478945.1 Trachelipus rathkii
CATCTAAATTTCTGAAAACACAATACGAGATAGAGCAGTAGAGCAGATGAGAGAGAGAGAGACGATGACAGAAGAAGGAAGAGAGAGAGAGAGAGAGAGAGCGAGAGAGATTGGAATTTTATCAAATTACCATAATTCCAATAATGAGAAGAAGGGAAAGGATAGTACTAACTGACAACAAAATATTTTTGTCGGCCATATCTTTGTTGGACCACAGTTCAGTGTCTTCCTCAGAACAAGATCGGATATTAAAAGCTAGGAATGTTTCCTTGTGTGAACTGCCGCACTCCAGTTAAGGACTGAATAATACTATCGGAAGAATTTCTGGCCGGGAGTCAGATAGCTCAGCGTTTTCAGGAATCCTCCTTGCGTTCTTGGTATCGGATTGTCAGATGAAGAGGTCATAAATTTGACAATTGGAGCACTCGCAGCAAAAGCGACGTGCCATAAGAAAGACAATCTTCAAGAACAGACCTTTACCTAAAAATCCCTCTCAGAAATAGTACAATTTAGATTCACAAGGCCATTAGATGAAATAATAAAAATCCAACGGGAAATTCAAAACTTGAGAATAGATTCAACATTAAAGAGGACTCTCTCCGGCCTCACTATCCCGGCCTAAAATTCCGTGTCCTCACGACGCGGCCATACGCACAATTGTCTTTCTCCTTCCTCAGCTAAGGCCAGTGAATATATGGGCAGAGGTGCACTTTCTCCTTTGCTTTAGAGAGGTAACTAAATTGACTGTCTTCCAGCCGAGGTCGGCTCGAAAGGCCGGAGGATTTTATTGAGAATTTTCCTGTGTTTTCAAGAACCTTGTGTTCTGCGAATCAAAGTTGCTTGGTGGATACTCTAAGCCGGGCACGCTCAAAAAGAAATTACTTCGAGAAATCTTAGAGACAAAGTGAATCTATCACATGAGATTCCTTTTTTCTACAAGTAAAGCAACATGTCTCTTTGAAAGTAAAATTACCAAACTATCACCACGGTCTCCAGCCGCGGCAGATCTCATCGAGTTCAAACGACGGAAAGTATTCCTCTAAGAGCGTTAAGGTGAAACTAAAATATATTATTTCTCCGCGCTTCTTGACACAAAAAATAACAAAAAACTTTCAAAGTAAAAAATTATTTATTATATTATACAGTTTATAGGCGCGCAGATCGTACATCCGAGTCGCTCGAAGAGGACTTGTATTATAAATTTAGGCAAGAAAGTGAATTATTCTTGTTTCGGTAATTTCCTAAAAAGTTTACTTATTACTATAAACAATATCTTCTAAGTCCTTTTAAATTCTAGTTAGTAAGATGGCTGTTAAACAAACTTCCAATTTCAACAAGCATAAAAATTTGCTCACAGCACCGCACAGGTAATGAATCTTCATATTTTGTTAGATAAAATTGCCTAGAGTCGAAGCCGACGTCGGAGCCGGAGCCGGGAAAAAGCCGCCGCAGCAATCTCTAAAATATAGATCCTTTGCGTGGATGTTTAAGAAGTGCGTGGAGCGGGAGAGCCTTGAGTCCGCGAGTCGGGGGAGTCTCAGGAGTACTTTTGAATAATGGTTCACTCGGAGCGCGTGAAGCCAAGGAGTACGGCAGTCCAGAGGGTTAATTTTAAAAATGGATGTAACAGTGCAAACAGCACGAGTGCATACGAGAGCACTGGAAGAATAAAAATTTTTGAAACATCGGCTTCCACGTTACTAGCCCTGGTTAAAGTAAAACGTCCATGTATAATGGTGAGTATAACGTGTTATGGTTTGAAGTTGAGGATAATACCTTTCGAGTAGCTAATGATATTAGTACAATAGGAGTCGAGTAAGCTGGACAAGCGTGGTATCCTTAAGATTTAATATATATTTTAACGTGGCACATATATTATGTTTGGATGATATAAATGTAATCGTGTGTGATGCAATGTCGATGTAGTAGGAGCTAAAGTTGTAGTGATTATGGCAGGTATAGTTGTAAGAATTGGTTGATGATTAAATGTTTGCCGAAAGGATTTTATGTGTTATAATGGGTATACTAAGTCTTCCGATGTGCGCTTATATGGGTCTTACATGAGAGCTCAAGTTATTAGAAATATTTCGGACCAGTATGAGTTGTAGAATGTCATATGTAGATTATAGACTTACAGTAGGCTACGGAGAATAAGAGGTTTACTAGGGCAGATGCTGAAAGTTAATATATGTAGTTCAAGATGGAACATATTCTTTAGTGGTGAGCATAGTATATATGGTATGTGAATAGAATGTGATATAAATTGAAGTGATAATGATATAATATGTATAAGAGTATATGATGGTTAAATGAAGTAAGTCGGTTGTACAATGAAAGGAGAATAAATGAAAGTACGTTGAGATGGTTTGGAGAATACACATTCGGAAGGATGAATGACAGTTCAAGGTTAGTTTTAAGCGGATGGTTTTTCACGCGTGATGAAGTTCTGTCGTTGGTCATAAACGAAAAGTGTATCTTGTAGGAGAATCTCAGAAAGTAAAAAATGTGAGAATTGAGTCATGTATAAACTACTAATTTCTTTGAAGAGAGATATGTTGAGTCTGGCAGTAGGCGATGAATAAATAGGTGCATAATTAGAGAGTGTAATTAGGATTAGGGTAGTTTTTGTGAGAGGGGGTATGGGTTGTGGCACTTACACCTTCGGGCTAAGGGATGTAAACCCTTAACATCATTGAACTATTAAATGCTTAAAATATCGTTGAGAGGTCCGTCCGCGGTTCCTCAGTTGAATAGCTTCAAGGGGGGATTATTATTCTGAATGCTACTGAACGAGTTCTCCTACTAATAGGTAATTCGAGGAGGTTGGTAATGGATGGGACTTTCTTTCGACTGTCATATTCCTACTACTTCTCTTTTCCGATGTATGTAACGCACACCTTTAACCTATATACCAGTCTTGGGGAAGAAGAAGGAAGAATAATATTAAATATAATTATAAATAATGGAAAAATAAAATTATATATATAATATATATAATAATAATATATAAATAATAATAGATTAGAGTTATATATATATAATAATAATATATCATCATGAGATGATAAAAATAATAATATTAATATTATCTCATATATATAAAATATATATTTATTTTGTCAATCTTATATTTTAGATTCATGGAAGTCCATGGACTTTTGCACGCAGTTAAAGTCAAAGTTCTTCAACATGAGAACTCTCTCTGTATGTTCACTCCCGTAAAATCAAGTAATTTAGCAACTTCTGGAATGTTGATTAATTGATATGGAATATATTGGAACTTATAGTGTAAGACTCTTTTTTAAACTTGTGACTTTGATTAAATCTGTGAGCACATATATATAATAATGTTTATTAAATATTATTATTAAAAAATTTTAAATAACAATTTGATTAGTAGTGAGTTTGTTCTCATAATTTTATATGTAAAATTACTTTTTTCTCTCTTAAAGGTGCTTCCACAGCACGCTAGGTTGGTTGAGCTTATTGTTTAATTACAGCTTTTTCACTCATATTAGCAAACAATTCCTATATTTAACGAAGATTATGTTCTTTAATGAGTCCCAAATTAGCATAGTGAGCTGGAAGCTCTAGTCTATCGCCTCTAATTTGTATTTAGTGAGATATTGTTAAGAAATCTTTTTGATTTGTTGATCAATGTTACAATAATTAGTAACGTATAGAAAAAAGTTTTTGTGTAAATGACCAAATGATAGATACTCCATTGAGAGATAAGAGAATCGGTAAAGAAATTCAGAGGCATTAGAGCTATCGAGTGATCGAAATGGTAAATTTTTTGTTAGATATACTGTAATAATACTTATTTTTGGACTGTATTTGTAATTTGAATACTGAATAAGGAGAATTAGCCCTGCGGGGAGTCGGGGGAGACACTTCTGTGCCAGAATTAGTTTATTTCCCAACGCTCGCTTATCATTTGTGGTATATCTTATCCAACTCATAAGTTCATTTAATAAATCCCATTTTGATTCAAGTACTTGTTCAACTAGTAATACATTATAAATTATAAATACATTATAAATACATGTGAAGGGGTGGAAGTAAGAGTACAAGTTATTATATATTGTTTAATTTAACAGGGCTTGGAATGATTTTTAGCACTATGGCAATGATGTGCGCTGGAGGATTAGAATCTTACCGTACATTTTTATGAGAAATGTAGTAAGTTTTAATTATTATTATTATTATTATTTTATTATTATTAATTTTCATTTTATTATTATTATTATTATTATTCTTATTGTTATTATACTAATTATTATTATTATTATCTTTCTTTCTTTCTTTCTTTATCTAACCTTTATTTTCCCAAGATTGGAGTAAGGAGCGCTACAAGCATCGGAAAAGAAAAGCAGTAGGAGAGTATGACAAATGTCGAAAAGAAAGCCCAGCGTTACCAGACTCTTTACCATTAATTAGTGAAAATTCGTCACAGACAGAAAACCACCCTAGAGCTTCATGGGACGCGACGGACCCTCACTATGGTAAATTCGTCAATGTAAGGGTTCATCCCTTGGCCCAGGTTGGAGCCACAACCATGCCCCCCACACAAAACCCCGCCCATTCTCTCCTATCATGCACCTTTACTCTCGGCCTCTTCAAAACTCACATTTCTCTCCTTCAGACATTCGTTCACCGACTCAATCCACTTTCTCTTCAGTCTCCCAGCCGGTCGGTTCCCCCAACACACTCTCCACCATACATCCGCTTCAACCAAAACCGACTATCATTCATCTTTCCACATGACCAAACCCATCTCAACATACTTGCATTTTTCTCTCATTTACCTCCTTCAAACACCACACAACTCTCTAATAGTTCAGTCCTCATTTTATTAATTCTTCTCAACCCTAGCATCGCCCCTAAGATTGTCCATCTGAACACATTGAAACTTTAGATCTATACTTCTTATTCCGACCATAGTCCTCACTACCATACAATAACACAGGTAACAACATCCCTCATGTAAGCTCTATCGCACTCAAGACTTAGTCCCTTTACATTCACCCAACGATTTTAATTGCACCAGCCACTACCTGCCATTCACACTTTCCTACTACACTCTGCATCATCCGTTCCCTTCTCATCCAATCACATACCCTAAATATTTAAACTCAGACACTTGCTCCAGCTGCTTCACCATCTACCATAACTTCACACTGAGGACTGGTCCTCACTCACAACCATAACTTACTCTTATTCTACGTTTACTTTCAAACCCTCCTTTTACATACCCTGCCAAATCCTCTCTACCAATCCTCTCAAACTTCTTCAGATTCGCCAACACAGAACCAAATCATCCCGCCTTACATAGGTAGGGCACCCTCACTCATCTCCATCTCCAGCATTCTAACACCATTTCCTGCCATCCCCACCTCGAAATTCTTTCATAACCTCACCATATACAAATTGATAACCAAGGAGACTAACACACACCCTGTCTCACTCCACTATATTAATCCTAAACCAATCACCTTGACACCAATTTATTCTTACACACGCTTCACTATCCTCATACATACATTTTTGATTCCATTCAGAGCCTACCACCAACATACCATATATCACTAATACTTGCCATAAAGCTTCCCCATTAACTCTATCATACGCCTGTTGTAAATCCATAAAACCTAAATATAATTTATTCTTCTTCTCCTCATTTTCTCAATCATTTTGTTTCAATGTAAAGATTTGAATCCACACATATCCACACATCCTAAAACGCACCTTGTTCTTCACCAATCAGTCCCTCAGTCACTGACGCACTCTTTCGACAAAAATACCAGCATATACCTTCCCTACAACACTCAAATAAACTTATTCCCTATAATTTTCTTCTTTTCTCAGTTCCCCTTTTCTCCCTTACCTTATATAAGGGTACTATTACCGGTCTCCTCCAATCCCTTGGAACTATACCTCCATAACGCTTTATTACACAACTTCCAATCCAAAATCACCATCTCGCTCCGCTCTTGATCATGTTTCATAGTAATGTTCATCTATCTGCAGTATTTTCACCAATTCTTCACTTTCTCACTCTAGCCATTACTTCCCTGCTTACAATTACCTCATTCTCAAAATATCTATTCCTTCTTGCACATTCAAACACACATTCACTAACACCTCTCATTACTGTTATTATTGTGACAATTTTCGAAAGTGTTCTTCAATCCCCTCACATCCTTTATCAGTTACAAAAGCACCATCCCTATTCATTATTTAAGCAGATTCCCTTATTCTCATTCTTAACCTCGCGCGTTTCCTTCCAGAAGAGCTTCCTTTCCTTGTATGTCCTCATTCATCCTCCTTCAAACTGTTCATTTACCTCTTGTTTCTCCTACGTATGCACCTTTTTAGTTTATTTCTTTTTTTCCTCCTTATAATTCCAAGCACTTTCTTTTGACAACTTCATCTCTCTTTTTAGTACATTTAAACACGCTTCTTTTTTACCTTTAACCGCTTCATCACCTTTTCATTTCCCCATTTCGCTGTTCACATTCTTACTCCTACTTTAGCACATCCACCACACTAACTTTGCACTACTAACAATTGCTCCTTCATTTGCCCCCAGATTTGTTCATATCAACTCTCACATTCATCCGATTTACTAGCGAGCGGCTACATACTATCTTTATTGTCTTGTCCAGCTTAAACTTCTCACTCTTACATTTTACCTAACTTCCTTCGTATCACCTTCCTCTCCATCAAGCCCCCACTAAATTTAATTTTACATAGAACACTATAATGATCCGAATCCCATCCTAAACCCCTCAATGAATTCAACATTTAACACGTACTTCAACATCTCCTTCTTCACCAACACAAAATCAATCATACTTTTCACTTCGATACCATCTCTACCTACACCAACTCTAGTATACTTAATGGATACTCTTGTGTTTAAAGAAAGTATTACTTACACACACATACCTCTCTCTTCACAGAAATCCATCCACCTTCCTACCATTCTATTTTCTCCTTCCCGCCACCCAAAACCACCTGTTTACCATCCTTTTTTTGATCATTATCCAACCCTTCAGGTCCCCCAACACTATCAATTTATCTTCTGAAGCTCCTACTCACCCATCCATTATTATTATTATTATTATTATTAATTATTAATTATTATTATTATTATTATTATTATTATTTTATTATTATTATTATTATATTATTATTATTATTATTATTATTATTATTGTCTTTACTATTATTATCTAGTTTATTAGGAATAAGTTTATTTCATATTATATAAACTTTTAATTTACGATTTCTCTATTAAATATAAATTTGAATATGAAACTGTATAATACTTCATGGGCTGAAAGGACGAAAACGTCCCCTTAGATCAGCATTTCTTGTCTAATGGCTATTTATTTTTATACTAAAATTACTATATTTTTTAATGATAAGTATTATGTATAATCAATGGACAGAATAAAGTATTTTTGATTTCGTTACAACTGGTAACAGAAATTTCTTTTTTGGAAAATCGTTCAAGGTTTTCCAGCGGCAATTAGACTATTTGAGATGCGCTGAGTCCGAAAATGCCCTTTGTTTTTTTCAATCAGGTCTGGTTTGTTCGCTACAGACATTTAAGAAAAAAACTATTTTTCGCCCAAAAACCCAATTCCTGAGGATCATAAACATTCGGTTTTTCCGTTTTCCTGGGTAAATAAAAGTCAACGTATCCAAATTCATTCATTTATTTATTATATACTCGATTACATTTGATAAGTTTAATACATGTACATGAGCGTTACGTGACACAAAAGTTTCCTCGATTTCCGTGTGTGAGCAGCTGCTCGATTTCCGTGTGTGAGCAGCTGCCGGGTTGTCTCTCTTCAGTGACCAGCAGTAGTCCGCGAGCATGACTGCGTCCCACCTCCCCTGGTACCTCTCCTCCATTTGACGCATGTTGTCCTGATGGAACCTTTCTCCCTGCTCGTCGCTGACCGCAAAAATGTTTTCAGGAAACCTCTCCATGTGTGAGAACAGGAAATGCATCTTTATACTCATCAAACACCCGAGGTTTTGGAAGTTCTTTATCATGCTGTTGATGAGTGTGCCGTAGTTTGCTGCCTTCTTTTTCCCCAGGAAGTTGTTCACCACCTGCACAAACGACCTCCAGGCGGCGCACTCCTAGCGTGTTCATGGAGTTTTCGAACTCTGTGTCCTTGATGAGCTGCCGTATCTGTGGGCCATCGAAAATGCCGGCTTTCAGCTTCTCTTCTCAATGGTGACTCCAGGGAAGGCTCGGAACAGGTAGTTGAAGCACCTCCCATCCTGGTCCAGAGCGCGCGTGAACTGTTTCATTAACCAAGCTTTGATGTTGAAGCGGTGGGAACAAAATTTTTTCCCGGTCAACAAGAGGTCGTTTATGAATTGTTGCTGGGCCCCAGGTCTACCTGCTCTCTGCGCCGGCACTCTTTCTTCACATAGTGCTGGGCTCTGTCTCGACTGTCCACTTACAATTATAAAGCATGGGTCTTTGTGTAACCGGACTGCTGACCAACGTAGAAAGTTCACCATCTTTAAGGTCGGACGCGAGATCCATTGGTGCTGCTGATATTGAATTTTGTCAAGGACGTACTTGACTGCTTCATATTTTCTTTGAGATTTTGAAGTGCGCAAGAGGAATTGAGGCGAACTCGTTCCCGTTGTGTAAGAGCACACTCTTCAAAGAGCGCTTGCTACTGTCTATGAAGAGTCGCCAATTTCTCGGATCATATTGAGGAGCGCCGAGTTTAGCAAGAAGACCGGCGACATCTCGGCAGTACACGAGGTCTTCCTCCTCGCAGAAGTAGCCCATGTAGTCCTGATGCCTTCTTCGAAAGAACGTGATACGCGCGTCCTCACCGAGTAGATTTTTCTCTTTGAGTCTGGAGGCCAACAGCCCGGCGCCGCTCGGCGGAAGTCTTCGACAAGCTGAGTTAACGAACCAGATCATTAAGCTCAGATTGTGAAAAGGGCTGCTGAACCATCTTGTGTTTCCATACTCCTCATTCTGTATCTCTTCCCTCATATGCAGTGGTGGCCTCGTCGTCGTTGTCAGGAAAGCTCTCTGCACGCTGGTACAGGAAGTTCTTTCGCATGAGCAACGACGAGCCGAGCAGATGGAAGGTGGGGTACTGGAGGCTGCCTCCGATTCTTCTCCGGTTGAATGCCAGTTAGTATCCGATGGCCTGAAGTAACAATCCGAATTCATGTCAGAACGCTCCTCAAACATCGAATCCAAACTTCAGTGAAAGTTTTTTCGTGCCGCTGCGTCACGCCGGAGAATATTCCACCACGTCCTTGCACACCGTGTGCGTGCCCAGGACTTAAATCTTGGGTCACGACCAGCTTGACTTGAAAGTAAACCTGGTAAGCGCGCTTCACAAAGCTTGTGATGCCCTTTCTGTGCATTGCCAGCGTGTATTTTCCGCAGATGTAGCAGAAAACGTCAGGAATATTCCTGCATGACCGTCGCGCTGAAGCCATTTCAATACTATGAAAAGAAAGAAAAAATTCAATTAGTCAATTTTGAAACAGAAACACATTAGAAGCAACAACCCTTTATATATGAATAATTCGCTATATTCTTCCAGAAAAATATAGGATTGAACTCAAAACCTCAGCATATTTAGACTAATTTTGGTGTTCTGAGTCAAAAATCACCTTGGTTTTGCTCTATCAGGTCAACTTTTTGAGATACAGCCATAGGCCTACCTGACGAGCTATACATATGACAATTATCATATGTATAGCTCGTCAGGTAGGCCTATGGCTGTATCTCAAAAAGTTGACCTAATAGAGCAAAACCAAGGTGATTTTTGGACTCAGAACACCAAAATTAGTCTAAATATGCTGAGAAACCCCTGACGATTTTTTTGGCTGTTACCCAGTGTTATTTTATTATAATTATTATTATTATTATTATTATTATTATTATTTATTATTATTATTATTATTATTATTTTTTATTATTATTATTATATATTTTATTTATTAAATATTATTATTATTATTATTATTATTATTATTATTATTACTATTATTATTATTATTATTATTGTTTTTAAAGTTTTGGATTTCATTTCCAACGTTCTAAATATTTATTTTTGTACATTATTGAGTTTTCTTTAAATAATTTAAAAAAATATTTTTGAAGAGAAGTAGAAGACATAGAAAAATTTAAGGGTATTTGTGTGAAATTTTTTTTTAAGAAAACTCAATAATGTACAAAAATAAATGTTTAGAACGGTGGAAATGAAATCTAAAACTTTTATAAAATCAAACACTTATGTTGAATTCCTATGTTGTTGTTGTTGTTATTATTATTATTATTATTATTATTATTATTATTATTATTATTATTATTATTATTATTATTATTATTATTATTATTATTATTATTATTATTATTATTATTATTATTATTATTATTAACTAGAGTCACTAGACTTTAGTTGTTGTTGCTGAAATAATTTGAGGGTTTATTTACATGAAGATTTTTTTTTAGTAGAATGATAAATAATGGATCTATTATCTAAAAAATATTATGTTGGAAATTGTTTTTATACCAGCCTCCAATGCCCAGCAGTTGTCAATTCCCAATGACAATGAAATTTTTGTTGGTCATAAATGAAAATGGCGATAACTTTTTTCTGTTTATCCAATCAATATATATTTTTCAGAGCAGAATTGAGCGAGTTAACCTATTTTATTTAGAACATTCTTTGTATACCCAACCATTTTGTCTCTGGGCACAAGATAAATTTTTTAAAAATTTTCTCACATGCCTAGAGATAAAATATTTGGGTATCCATCAAAAAATTATTTGAATAAAAAAAAGGTGTCACTTTCCAACTCTATACGCTTGATAATTTTTCATATTGATGATGAACTCAAAAAAAAAAAAAATGTTTCCGCCGTATTTTTCATTTATGAAAACCACTTTCATAGGTTGTTGGAAATTGCTGCCAATATTGCTTACTGTAGGGAAATGACTACTGCTGGGGTTTTTGGTTTCTGTATAAAAATCTTCCGGTTTTTTTTTTTTTTGTTTTTTTTAATAAATGACGTATCTTTGTATAGTTCAGGTTTCAGCCATTTCGAAAATCTCTAAAATGTTGAGAACATGGTTTTGCTTTGAAATGCAAATAAGAAACAAAACGGATTGACTCCAAAAATGCTTGAAATTAAAGTTTTAGAGCTTTCGTGAATCTGCATTTTCCTTTTATTTGAAGTAAATCTAATGAAAATTTAAATTATATTCATATTAGAATTCTACGTGTAGCCACCAATATGTTACCAAATTTCGATACCTCCCCAAATTTTTTATTAGCCTCACCACCATATTTTATTTTTTTTTATCAAAAATTTTTCTTAAAATATTTGATTAAAACACGGAGAAGATCTAAGATTTTCAACGTTCGTTAGGTTATAAGCAGTTGAGAAGTTTGGTACTAATTTATTTTTAATTAGTTAGTACCGGTAATGTTAAGCATAGTTTTGTTAGGTAACGTTAGCAGGCAGAATAAAAAAATGCACTAATTTTTAATATTTTAACCTATACTTTGGAATGAAATAAAAATCTAAATAACGGCTTCTAGAGTCTTACTTTATTATGCTTATTATTATTCCTATTATTTATTTATGTATTTGTTTCATTTATTTCTTTATTTTTCAGTCCATCATCACATATTGATATGGTTATTGGAAATGTGACTTATCATGCTGTGGACATTTCAATATTTTGGCAGATTCCTCAGTATGTCTTAGTCGGAGCAGCAGAAGTTTTTGCAAATATCGCAGGTTTGTCACATAGGAAATTTTTTGGTTTAATTTAACATTTATTAAAACTAGAGAGCCAAGAGACTGGTTGTATGAAGATTTTACCAGCCTTCTTTCATCATCTTTCTTCCTGCTCCTCCTCATGGCCTTAATGTCTAGAACCTCCATTTTTAAATGTAGATTACTTATTACAGCTGTATAAAAACTTCTTAAGGTATTTTTTTTGTTTATAAGAGTTTATTAAAAGACATTTTCATCACTTAGTTTTAAAATTTTTGAAGCATACTTTACTTTTTTTTTAATTACTGAAAGAATTTTTGACGATGATTTCCATGATCATTATTGAAAACTAATTTTAAAAATTCTTTTGAGAAATTTTCTGTCATAAGAATTTATGGTCTGCAAAATTTAAGACTAATTTTTATAGTTATGGTAACAGTTTACGCGTGTGTGTTGTAACCTTTAAACTTTCAACACAATATTAAAATAAAAAATGTTTATGTAAATATTTAATTATTGCTGTATTTTTCGATTCACAGGCTTGGAATTCGCCTACACGGCAGCTCCAGCAACGTTTCAAGGACTTATTATGGGCTTATTTTATTCACTGGAAGGATGTGCTTGTTTTCTTGGAATCTTTTTGCTTCGTCTAGTAGCTCCATTTTGGCTTAACAACAAAGTAGATTATAGTAACATCAATGACAACCATCTTGATTTTTATTTATACTTTTTAGGTATTATTCAATTTACAACATTCGCTGCTTTCGCACTTGTTTTATATTCACGAAGGTTTGCTTTAAGACTGGTAGGAATGCCAGTGGCAATTGATAATGAAAGAAATAGAAGCTTTGAAGGCGGGAGTGCTATTGTTCAATCTGGGGAGACAGAACTTGAAACGGAAACAGAGATGGAGAGAGGAGAAACAGAATTGCTGCGATCATCTTCATCTATGAATGATGATGAACAGAAACGACCATTGATTCTCTGATAATACATTTTTGTAATTTTAAAAATATCGCCTAAATCAGGTACATCTAACCTTTCAGTTGGTGTTACGTGTATATTTTTAAAATTTTATAAATTTATTGGAATTTTTCCTCTTGTTTATGAAATAATTATTTTGTTGGTAGTTAATAAAACGAAATAAAAATCCAATTAGATATTATGATAGTTAAGCAAATTTATTTTAATCAAATTTAAAAATCTTGTCTCTTTCCTTTCATTTCAAAATGTTTTTGGATAAAGCTATTCATGTATAAAATGAGTTAAAAAGCGGTTATTAAAAATAAATATCATATTTATATGATTCCTCGTTGACAATATACTCTTGATTAGGGTATTAAGATTTTGTAGAGACTTAAGAGGTCTAGAAATGTAATTTTCTTTTATTTCTATTAATTTTTATTCCATTTTTTTTAGTGAATATCAAACTTCAGCAAGATATTTGAAGCATTAAAAATACTGTTTTTCATTAATACTACCCAAAAAGATCATTTTCCCCTAAGAATCTCTTTAATTAAAAGCTCATTTGCCAATAAATAAATGATAATGTACTTGAAATTTAGTACTTTAGTACTAGTTAGAGGTTGGGTTGTTAAGGTATGTTTCTATAAGTTTTCAATTCTGTTATCGTGAAAATTAGGCTTAAAGTTTAATTGTACATAGTTATACAAAAGCGAACCATCCCACAAAATTGGAAGTTTAGTGTATGTGTCACTAGAGTGTAGTAAAAAGTCAAAAAATAAGTTTTGCAAAATATAACCATCCTTCATATAAGTTTGTTCTTTTTATTTTACAAAACTTAAAAATTTGTTTTTGCTTACTATACTTTTTTTAATTTATGCTTACTCTTAAAATTTCAATTTTGTGAGATGGTTTTTTTTTTTTTTTTTTTGCATAACTAGGTCTAAGGTAATAGTAGGGCAGAGGGGTGTCACCCCCGATTTTTATAAAAATCACAGTATATACTCTAATCGTCGCTTTCTTTAGGAAAAAAAGTTACATCCTCTCAAAGTTGTTAAAACTCTCATAGACTATTCATTTTTGATCCATCAAGGTTAGGTCTCATTTCAGACCCTCTAGTTCAGGTTAGAATAAGTTTCGTTAGGTATACACAGAGAAAATCTATGTAGAATAACAAATCTTATCATAACCTGAACTAGGATGGCCTTAAAACGAGCACGAGGCCCATCAATTTTTTTTATAAGAAAGCCTATGGGAAAATTTTAAACTTTAGAGAGGCTCTAACTCTTTTTCCTAAAAACTTAAATCATTTTCGTTTTTTTTTTAAGCTTCATTATTATTTTTTTAGGAGTATATCCTGTGATTTAAAAAAAAAATAAAAAATTATAAGAAAATTTATGGATTTTTAACAACTTTGAGAGGCTGTAACTTTTTTTTTCCTAAAGACTGATGATTTTCGTTTCATTATTCTTCATTATTATTTTTTTAAGAGTATATCCTGTGATTTTTATAAAAATCGGGGGTGACACCCATCTTGACTAATTACCCTAATTTATAACAGAGGTTACTTTTTTCTAACCTAAAATAGAACATGTTTATCTTCTGATTATTCCCCATACATTTGCTTTATTTTTTTATTTTATAGCCTCTAGGTTTTCTATATCTCTCTAAAATAAAGCCGTCCAGTTGTCTGTATATCGTAAACCATTTTACTGAAAGAAATAAGGTTTTATTACGTTTTAGTAATCTAAATTTTTTTAGAAGATAACGTAGAGTTAATTATAATTATATTTTTTCATAAATGTTTGTTTTTGTCGTTTTATTTAATAATTTGTATTTACCATGTTTTTTTTGTTTTTTTTTAAATTCCCAAAATATTTTATCAACGAAATAATTATGCATATTATTTTACTGTTATTTAAACGTAATGATCGACAGAATAAATAACTTGTAAGTCTGAATTGTGAATATTGCTTGAAAAAAAAATATGTAAATTTTAATATTTATTTACATTTGTCTGTGATTTTGATTTAAGAATTTTTTCATGACATTTTCATTTTTCATGTCTTGCTAGTCGCTTCATTTTGTTAGTTTTAATCATTGATGACCATTTTTTGCTATTCTTAAATTTGCCACGTGTATAGATTTATTATGATAGATTTGTACATATAAAGATATTAAAATATATTTGTTATATCTGTATTTTTATTCTTTATTATTAGCTTTGGTTCCTCCTCA
>JABUQX010087852.1:20000-38409 GCA_015478945.1 Trachelipus rathkii
TCTAGTTTGAGGGCGTTTAGAGGAGGCATTTACCTGGATGTCAAGCGCGTTTAGTCGGCGGCTTGTTATAAAGTGATATAAGTTTCCGTATTTCGGGCTCAGTTTTCTTTTGAAGTAGTTTTCATACGCCTGGTATGGGGTTTTTGTCAGGTAGGGCAGCCATCGTTGTCTCTTTATATCTGTCTTGATATTGATTAAATTATTGGGTTGATTAAATTTATTGTTGTGAGTATATCTGGAGATTATTTTTTTTTTTTTCCACTATCTTTCTTTTTTCTTGATGTAATATATTTTTACTTGATCTTGATTTATTGTGTGCGTTATCATATCTCTTATCTATAGATCTTATTGAATTGAGTCCAGTATTATTTGAAAACAAGCACTGATTATCGAACCAATATTATTATTATTATAGGATAATTTTGAAGGTAAGATAAATAGATTTAGTCCATAGAAGGTAAATAGATAACCTTGCTACTCCCATATTATTCAATAATCAAGTTCATTATCTTACTTATCTGGCAAGATCCTGTGAAGTCCGTACTCTTATATGAGCTCTAAAGCTAGTTCAACCTTTCAATAATTATTATGTTCAGTCAGTTAGAATAGCAACGTCAATGCTCCATGTATTATCTTTCCCTAATTATTACGGATCCCGATACAAAGTGCCAGATATAAAACCCAGCATAGGTCTAGGATGAATAGATGTTTGTGAGAGAAAGTAATTAAAATATTTAATGTGATTTATATATAAGGTTGTGGTCAGATTTACCGATAGGTACGAAGGTGTGTATCAGTGGATGGTATATTTTATTAGTAGAGATAAATGGACTACTGGTTGAATCATTATGAGTTCTAATAGTGTTGTTTCTTAATTATTGAATTCTTGTAGTATATTTTGGGTACGATATCAGTGATGTGTGTGTAGTATGTTATTTAATCATGTTTGCTCTCCTCGTATTTCTGATAAGTCGAAATTACTTTAGAATGATTTTGGCTCCTCCTCAATTCTAAAATCAAGTATATAGAGGTACCCCAACAATTCAGTATTTTTTGTAACGTATCATTTAGAAATCCTATCTTATAATATATATGTAGGACCTCAATGATTATTTGGATGAGAAGTATATATTATTATTATTATCAGTCATCTTATTTGTGAGATAGTTAGTAAGGCTAAATCAATAAAATAGGTAACAAATAAGATAAATCTTGTTCTGTTGGATGATACAGTTAAGCAGAATCATAAGAATAATTGTAGTAGTATGAGATAGAATAAGATTTTAATTATTAAAAGTCCGACAGAATCAATCGAAGTTTAGGTAGATTACGAGATTCTCCCGAGGACGTGTTATAGTAATGATTTATATTTACATTTGGCACCACTCTATATTTTACACACTTTTCAATACGGAAATTAATATATTTAAATTTAAGTTATTAGTATGGATATATTTATATATCGAGTTGATAATGGATATGAATTCTTTAAAGCCCATCTTGGGTCTTCAAGACAAAGAGTCAAATTAAAATTATAGGTTTAGAGTCATTTAGAAGTTCAGTCCCATTAATGTATTTTATAGTTGTGATAAATGAGAGCTTACTCCAATGTAAAACTGATCCTGGTGTCTAAATATCTTGTCAATTATCATTACAACGATAAGAGATTACTGCATCTATCGTCACACGCAAATCAAAAAAAAATAAATAAATTAAAAATAAACAGAAACTATATAGTTATATCAAAAACAAAGGAGAAAGAGTGATAATTATTATTTACGTCATCACAAAACTCATGTATTTATATTAAATTTTTATAAATACGATAAATACTGTACATCTTATATATTTTACATTTATTATGCAAAATTATCTTTAAAAAATTATATTAATAATTTTCCATAAAGTTTTTCTAAAAATTTACTCACGTTTACACTCAATACCACGTCTCTTTCTTTTATTTTTTACAAGAAATTTGCATTTCAAAAAAATAATACTATTGATTAATGGCTGGGCAAGAGGTTTTCTTATGTAATAAACTTATATTATATTAGATGGCTGTCAAAGTGGGGAAATTTTGGGCTTAAGAATAAGTTTTAGAAACTGGAGAATAATCTGCTCTATTTATTTGTTCAATCTGCCATGAGAGTTCAAAAAACCATACTTGGAATAGCAATCTATATCGAACTAGATTTATTATTGAAATCTAAAGTTCTTCATAACTTTTTCACAACCCAAAAAGTAAGAAGTATCCGCCATTTTAACCGATACCGATACCCATAAAAAAGGCCGATACTGCCGAACCCTAATATATTCAAACCCACCCTAATATATTATATATATATATATATATATATATATATATATATATATATATTATATAATACCCAACCCATCCATCATGAATAAAACCAAAAGTTGCTTAATATATATATATTATATATATATATTATATATATATATAATATATATATATATATAATATATATAATATATATATATATAATATAAATATATATTACATATATATATGAATTTTGTGAAAATATTCTGAGTAATAAATTGTAAAAAAGTTATTTTATTTCCCCAATTTATTTTATTTATTTTTATGAAGTGCTTGTAGTAATATAGATTAGTGATGCAGGTAACATTCGCATCCGCGGAGCATCCGCCATTATTAAAGATCCGCATCGCGCTTTGCCCTGCGGATGTTGCGCGATATTTATTTATTGTCCGAGATTTGATAAAGATATTTTGTACTAAAAATTAAAATGATGAAGGTAAAAGAATGAAAGATGTAATAAACTAGAGCTAGAAAAACGCTTTCGCTCTGTGGAATTAGTGGCTTTTATCATCTGCTTAGTGTAGTCGCCAGATTATAAATGCTATGTTTTTTTGTACACAAATATTAGAAGTTAAATCGTCACTTTTTGTTGCAGTTGAAAAAACTTCAATCCGAATAGTCCTATTAATTCGCCACCCATAAATTAAAAGGAAACGAAATCTACAGAATCAACATCTACAAGTAAATCAATAACAGATTCACTGGAAGAATTTCTACAGTCCATTAGTGATGAAGAAACACACGCATTACCACAAAATGTAGTGCAAGTGATTGAAAAACTATCACAAGAAAAACGACTAGATCAAATGATGATCCTATCAGTTGGTGAAGTTAAGCCAATGTTTACCCACGCTCAAGTAAACTGCAAGGAAATACTTGGCCCTGTTCTCCCTAAACTAGTGTTCCAAGTGAGAGAGTATTTGCAATGCTGAGCTAATATTTGTGGAGAGAGAAACGGACTCTCAGCAGAAAAGGCAGAAATTGATGTTTCTCAATCACCAACCTCTCTTATTTGAAATTTCAATACTATTGCAAAAAGTATATATCATTGTAAAGATTTTTTTCATTAAGCGAGGTTGGGGAAAGAGGTTAGTTGGGGTGCATTTTGAGTTGGGTCCCGTCCTGCACCCTGGTAACACAATTAATATATTAATAGATTGTGGCTAAAGCTCGAAATATATTAGGCATATATATAATATACTGTATATATATATATATATATATATATATATATATATATATATATATATATATATATATATATATATATATATATATATATATATATCCGCATCCGCGGATATTAAAAATCAAACATCCGCATCCGCATCCGCGGATGCGAAAAAAATGACATCTGCTGCATCACTAATATAGGTATGATGCTTAAAAAGTTAGGTTAAACAAACTAGAGAAAGAGATTGGCAGAAGTTGTATTTAAACATGTTTGTATTATAGTATTCACTTAATCATTGAATCACGATTAGGTAGAGGGCTGTGATTTATTGATTGACTGATATTCTGTTATGTACATAAAAAGATTTAGTAGAAACATAAAATGTTTTAATAAATTCATGTTATGTTCAAACAAATCTTATTTTAAAAGATATATTATGCAAAGAACTTATTTTAAAGTTGAAAAAAAAAAAAAAAAAAAAAGTAATAGTAAAGCATTAAAGCAATAGAGCATTATAGGATGAGGGAGGGTTCCCATCTGATGTATGTCTTATTGAGATATAGCTTTAGTGTCGATAAAAACACGTTTTTACAGACCCTAAAGTAGTAAAGCATGACAAGTTGAGGGAAGTTTCCTCTCGGTTATATGCCTTATGGAGTTACGTCTTTGGGGTCTGTAAAACCAAGTTTTATAACCCCTAAAGACGTAAGGACGTAAAGCCTTCAGGATGTAAAGCCTTAAGGACGTAAAGACGTAAAGCTGTTCCGCCAATAGGAGTGGGAGGAGTCACTTCCGGTCTATTTGCTATACGACCTTATGGAGTTACGTCTTTGGGGCCTGTAAAATCATGTTTTTACATAACCTAAGGACGTAAGTACGTAAAGCAGTAAAGCCGTAAGCACTTAAGGACGTATAACGCTTGAAATTCCGAAAAAACGCTGGAAATCACTGTAAACGCTTGAAATTGCGGCTAAAATGACGGCGACTGAACTTGCGGTCAAACGAATGACTGAACTGGCGGTCAAACGAACGACTGAACTTGCGGTAAATGAACGACGTTGGGTAATAGTGTGTGAGGCCATATGAAAAAGCACTCTCAAATAGGGAAAGTATTCCAAAGGTAACTCAGGAAAGAACGTGAGGTATAAAATGTAGCCAGATACGTAGGTAAAGTGCTAGAAAGTAACTCAGGAAAGTATGAGAGATATAAAAATAGCCAGAAACCTTCCTGGGTGCTAAAAAGCCCAAAAAATATATTGAAAAAGTCTAAAAAGTGCTAAAAATCATAAATATTTGACCATAGGTTGCCAGAATTAACAAGTAAACTAACGAAATTATAGGAAAATGCTAAAAACGGTTCAGAAAGGTAGCTGAGTACTAGAAAGTCTCTATAAAGTACTAAAAATGATATGTATCGACAGGTTTCCAGATTATTTACAAATCTGGCACCTGCTGAAGGCGCGGCATATTCTACTGACATGGTAGACCCGTTTGAATTGATAAATGTTTCATTCAATAAAATCGGCTTTAAATATAATTTTTTCCAAATAGATAAACTCCATCACAATAGTAGATTAATTATTTGTAATATAAACCATTTGTTATTTTTATTTCTGTTTATTCTAAATCGACGGGCTGCATCACAGCAGCTGATTCCAACTGTTTATAAACAAAAATAAACTTCGTAAGAAATCGCGGTCGTTTATGCACGATATTCGAGCTAAAGCTGTGTAAGCATATCTTACGGAGCGAGCGTAAGCACAGATGACAAAAGAGAAAAGGGTATAGGTCAGGTAGATGAGGAAATTATCAGACAAATTGCGGATATGCTCTTCAAAATTCAATTTTCAACGACTGTTTTCGAAACAAAGCCACTCTACATTTTCCTACATCAAAATGTAAGAAACATTGCGATTGGTTCATAAGCAAATTTCTTTTTTTTTTTTTTTAATTTTCATTGTACTCTTTATGGCATTTTTGAAAATAACGTAATTTGATAATTTTTATAAAAAATATTAGGCGTTTTCCTTCATTTTATTTTTTTACCATGAAAATAATAAAAAATTTGTGATAATAAAAATAAACTTTTGTTACCTAGCACGAAAAATTAAATTTGTTTTAAGTTTTGGCAGCAATATTTCCAGCAAAAAGTACAGTGCCACACATACACAAGATGGTTCGAAAATGATAACATTTGAATGAAAAACTATAATTTTAATTATATATATATATATATATATATATATATATATATATATATATATATATATATATATATATATATATATATATATATATATATATATATATATATATATATATATATATATATATTGTTTGAAATTTTAATGCATTTCTCCATTTCTTAGGTATTGATTAAAGAAAGAAGTTACTAATATAATATTTGTATTCAATATTTAAATGTAAATGATATAATATGATAATAATAAGATAATGCATATATAAGTCTTAAAAGCAAGAGAAAGTATATAGTCACCATAGAAGAAAAAGAGTCAGTACAGAGGAAAAACATCGAATACAGAGATATACAGCACAGAAGAAAATCAGATACACAAAGAGAGACCGTACAGAGGAAAATCTAATACACGGATTTACAGCACCAATAAGGTACAGAACTTCACTTTGCCTACATACCCGCGGGTACAGAACTTCAATATACCCACATACTTAAGAAATCTTTAGAGGCAAAAATAAACTATAGACGTCCATATTGCACATGAATTCATATCACTCATAAGATAAGACGTTCAGAAGCAAGCAGAATCTACACAATCTATGAGGTAATTATATTTACACATCATTTCATTTATAAAACCTAAGCATTTAATCAGTTGAATACAAATATACTCTCGTTCTTTGAAACATGTCGATGACTGAAGAACAAATGAAGACTATGATAGAAAAGGCAGTAGAGAAAAGAGAGACTCAAATAAGAGCAGAATACAGGAATATTATCCCGAAATTTGGTGGAAGAAAGGAGGAGAAGGTAGAAGACTATCTTTTTCAGCTAGAAATATGGATGGAGACAACATCGGGTAACAAGAAGAATAAAAATGCTATGATTATTAGTGGTTTGTCGGGAGAGGCTCTTGAGACGATTAAGAGTATTCCAAAGGATGAGTTACTGGGTGATGAGGGATATAAAGCTATTGTGGAAGAATTAAAGAAAAGATATGTAAGAGATCAGTCTTTGGAAGAATATGTAAAAATAACAGATTTTGACAATATAAGACAGGAAGAGGAAGAGGAGTATAGAGAGTATGTAAGCAGATTTGATAGGATGATGAAAAAATGTGAAAGAATTGAAAATGTGCAAATGAATAAAAAATACATTGCCTTTAAATTGATCGATAGGTCAAGAATGAAGGACATGGAAAGAAAAATGGTCTTGTCATCTATAAGAGAATCAAAGGACCCTTATGAAGATACAAAAAGATCTATAATGAATATTATGTCTTCTGGAGTGACTAATGAAGGAAGAAGGAACGAAAGACAATGGATGAGTGCAGAAAACAATTTTGCTCCTGCAAATAAGACGAAGGAATATTGCGAGATATGTCACTACAACAACCATAGCACTAACGAATGTTGGTGGAATGAAAAAAAATAAAAATAGATGCTATAAATGCAAGAAAGAAGGACACTGGGCAAGAGATTGTAGGGAAGATAAAGGAGTAAAGAGCAGAGTGTATTTGCAGAACACAGTGCAAGAGAATAAAAATATGAGAGAGGAAATGTTAGCCATTTTAGATACCGGCAGCAATGCAACAGTAGTAGGGGAAATATGACTAGCAACAATACTAGCAGGCATGGATATGGAAGTTTTGCAATACATCAATAAAAGCCAAAAGAAAAAGGAAGGAGAAATAACCTTTGGACAAACAGACTACCAGATAATAAAAGAAATAGAAATTCCATGCTGCATAAAACAAAAAAGATTTGCTATACAAGTAACAGTAATTGAAGGAAATATACCCCTATTATTAGGAAGAAGGACAATGGAACGGATGAAAATGATACAACACGATGTGTATAATAGAACTATAGATATATTGGATATGAAAGTAAAAAATGTGAGAACAATAGAGAGTGAAACAGGACATGTCTGCATATCCCTGGGTAAGTTGAGAAGATACTGCTGGTTGAACGAAGAAAGAGGTGAATGGATAAAAAATAAAAGTAACGATAGAATCCATAAGATCGGTAAACTACACCTACAATTTGCCCATTGCAGTGCAGAAAAGCTAATAAAATTAATAAAAGATGCATACGGTGGTCAGATAAGAAAAGAAGATTGGAGAGAAGTAGAGGAGGAAATAAACAATGTAAACAAAAACTGCAATACATGTAAGAGATATAAAAGAACACCACCTAGACCTGTAGTGGGTTTGAACATGGCAAAAAAATTCAATGACATGTTGCAGATGGACGTGGGTGAGATAGATGGAGAAAAATTCCTTATTATGATAGATACAGCTACAAGGTATACACAGGGTTGTTGGTTGAAAAGTAAGAATGCTGTAGAAATTATTGAGCAATTAACCTCTAAATGGATTAAATACTTTGGAACACCCAACAGCATATTAACTGATGCCGGTAAAGAATTCCAGAATGAAAAAATGGAAACATTTACAACCAAATTCAACATCGCTCTTAAGTCAACTTCAGCTGAAAGTCCTTGGAGTAACGGACTATGTGAGAAGGCAGTGGGAATAGTGAAGGAATCATTGTTAAAATTAAAAAATGAAGGATATAACAAACAAGGGTGTATGGACTGGGCCATATATGCCAAGAATAATCTTAGTACTCATTTGGGTTTTTCACCTAACCAATTGGTACTTGGACAGACTACTAGGATACCAAATGTGGTAGACTGTGATGATTTGATAATGGCAGAGGAATATGAGGAAGATGAAATGATGAAGAATTTAATAACCAACATACACTCCGCCAGAAGAATACACATAGAAAATGAAAGCTCGGAAAAGATAAAAAGAGCGTTAAGAAGTAACATAGTGGAGCATAACCTAGAAAATATAAGTATAGGTGAAGAAGTACTGTATAAGAGAAACAATGATAAGGAATGGAGAGGGCCAGCTCAAATAATAGGAATAGATGGAAAAACAGCCATAGTTAAACATGGTGGAAACTTAAGAATGGTGGCAAAAGTACACTGTACAAGAATACAAACAAATGGGAATAACTCTAAAGAAGAAAAACAAGAAGAAGAAGAAGAGGTAAAGGCAAAAGAAGATGGAGCGGAGGCGATAGAAGAAGAGGAAAATGAAGACAATTATTCAATAATAATGGAAGAAGATAAAGAACATGATGAAAAAGAGAATACTAACAATGATGAAGTAACAAACAATTTACAAATGAAAGACATTAAACCTGGAAACACATATGTGATGAAAAAGAAAGAAAATAATGCTGAACTAAAGTGTACAATAGTGAATAGAGCTGGTAAGGCTAATAGTAAAAAATACTCTCACTGTTATAACATAATAGATCTCAATACGAAAAAACGTTACTGGATAGACCTTAAGGATTACAATGATTATAAAAATTACCACGACGACGAGAATGATGAAGAAGATAATGATACAGAGATAGATATTGAGGAGGAGTCAAATGAAGATGAAGAAGAGAGGTCTGAAGAAGACTATGAACATGAAGAGGTTTTCTTGAGTCATAGGAGACAAGACATAAAAGAGGCAAAGGAACAAGAATTGAAAAGTTGGAAGAAGAATGATGTTTATGAGGAAATACACAATGCGGGAGAACAAGCGATATCAACAAGATGGCTGGTAAAGGAAAAGGTGTCACCAGATGGAATAAGAAAAATGAAAGCAAGACTAGTGGCTAGAGGATTTGAGGAGGATGTGTCAGAAAGAAAAGATGCTCCTACTGTGTCTATAGAAACAATAAGAATAATATTGATAATAGCTCAACAAAAAGGCTGGGATATTAACTCTATAGATATTAAGACAGCTTATCTACAAGGAAACAACATTAAAAGAAGAGTCATTATTAAACCTCCGAAAGAATTTGATCAAGGAAAATTGTGGCTTTTAAAGAAAACAGTATATGGTCTTCAGGATGCGGCAATGGCATGGTATATATCATTAAAAGAAGAGCTAATGAAAATGGAATTAAGACAATCACCTCTGGAATCAACATTATTCAATTGCATAAGAGAAGGAGAACTGCAAGGAATTATGTGTTTTCATGTTGATGATATATTGTGGACCGGTAATAACAAATTCAAAGAAGAAATAATAACAAAACTGTCTGCAAGATTTGAAATAGGTAGTAGCAGTAAAAATGATATAAAATACCTGGGGGTGAGAATACATAAGAGAAATGATGAAATTATAGTGGACCAAGAAGAATACATAAAAAAATTAGAGATACCAGATACGATGAAAGAGCATGGAAATAGAAAGCTGAAAGGAAAAGAAATAACAGAGTACAGATCTATATTAGGTCAATTGAACTGGTTAGCAAGAAATACAAGACCAGAAATTTCGTTTATGGTGAGCAAATTGAGTGTGTCAGAAGAAGATATGAATGTTAATAGATTCAATGAATTGAGGAAATTAGTTAGCCACTGTAAAGCAGAAAAACAAGAAATAAAATATAAAAGATTCAGTGAAAACATCAGTATGGTGGCTTTTTGCGACGCTTCATTTGCTAGCATGGAGGGTGAAAGAAATCAGTTGGGTAATATTATACTCATAGTGGACGATATGAACAGTGCCGGACCGATCATGTGGAGTTCCAACAAAAGTAAAAGAGTTAGTAAGTCTGTCATAGAGGCTGAAGCAGTGAGTTTAACTCAAGTAATAGATAATTCTATGTATTATAAACAACTTTGGAGAGATACTACCGGTAAATCCATAGAAATAAAAGTAATGACTGATAGTAAAACACTAGAAGAAGGTATAAAATCTGAAAGAAACTCGAAAGTAAAGAATCTGAGAATAAACATGGGATACATAAAGGAACATATACATTATGGAGATATACAAGAAATAAAATGGATTAAGGGAGACCAACAACTGGCTGATGTTCTCACAAAGAATTGTGGTAATAAGAAAATACTTCAAGATATGTTACAAAGCGGAAGAATTTTTCCCTAAAGAATTAGAGAAAAACAAAAGGATGGGTGAAGATGTTTGAACAGTTTAATGCATTTCTCTATTTCTCAGGTATTGATTAAAGAAAGAAGTTACTAAGATAATATTTGTATTCAATATTTAAATGTAAATGATATAATATGATAATAATAAGATAATGCATATATAAGTCTTAAAAGCAAGAGAAAGTATATAGTCACCATAGAAGTAAAAGAGTCAGTACAGAGGAAAAACATCGAATACAGAGATATACAGCACAGAAGAAAATCAGATACACAAAGAGAGACCGTACAGAGGAAAATCTAATACACGGAATTACAGCACCAATAAGGTGCAGAACTTCACTTTGCCTACATACCCGCGG
Source organism: Trachelipus rathkii (assembly GCA_015478945.1). NCBI lineage: Eukaryota > Metazoa > Arthropoda > Malacostraca > Isopoda > Trachelipodidae > Trachelipus > Trachelipus rathkii. The sequence continues at coordinate 31,043 of JABUQX010087852.1, forward strand.
GTACAGAACTTCAATATACCCACATACTTAAGAAATCTTTAGAGGCAAAAATAAACTATAGACGTCCATATTGCACATGAAATCATATCGCTCATAAGATAAGACGTTCAGAAGCAAGCAGAATCTACACAATCTATGAGGTAATTATATTTACACATCATTTCATTTATAAAACCTAAGCATTTAATCAGTTGAATACAAATTTACTCTCGTTCTTTGAAACATGTCGATGACTGAAGAACAAATGAAGACTATGATAGAAAAGGCAGTAGAGAAAAGAGAGACTCAAATAAGAGCAGAATACAGGAATATTATCCCGAAGACTGTGGGTAAGGTGCGTAGCATGCACTGGAAACAGAAAAGTAGAAGAATATGACCAAAGTCGAAAAGAAAGCCCAGCCTTACCGCCCCAAAGGGGACCTTTATACCTTTTAATCAAATTTTAATGAGAACTCTTTGCAGTCAGAAAATCCACCCTAGAGCTTCACGGGACCGCGACGGACCCTCACTATGGCATCTCGTCAATGTAGGGTTCATCCCTTGGCCCAGGTGGGCCACAACCATACCCTCTCACAAAACCCCGCCATTCACCCCTATTATGCACCTTTCTTCTCTTCTCCAGACATTCCTTTACAGACTCAATCCACTTTCCTTCGGTCTCCCAGCCGGTAGATTCCCACCACATTTACTACTATACATCTGTTTAACCAACCGACTATCATCCATCCTTTCCACATGACCAAACCATCTCGACGTACTTTCATTTATTCTCTCATTTAGCCCTTTCTTCACACCATAGTCTGGCTACAGCTGTATTTAAGGACAGATCGTCAACATACATTGATAACTTGACCGTCTCGGGGATATTAGTGATCCGCCATCCAGAGCAAAATACTCTATCATGATCGAATCAATGAGCACCAGACTTGATTTTGATTTGTTTGATACAAGGGCCAGGATGAAGAAGGGCGGCAGCACTCAAAGACCAAGAACGTGGATATTTAAGAGGATTCCAGTCCTCCATTTGGTATTACAGGCCTTCTCAAGGTCATAAAATACTCCCAGTACTATCCTGTCACAAAAAATATCTCCCGGATGTCGTGATCCATTCCCAATTGTAAGTAGCTTGAGAAAGGCATGTCAGCTCTCCAGAATGAAAGACGAGAGGCAATCACCATTTTCTTCATTAGTTTGCAAATGGCAGGACAGTGATATTGGTCTCTGGTTTTCAGCCAATTTCAGATCCTTTCCGGGCTTGAGGAGGGAGGTGTCTTTAAACCAGATTCTGTTGAAGCTATCAAAAATGCAGATTTGTGGATATAATGTAGGAGACGTTTGATATAGGGCACCATCTTTGAGTTTGCCAGTGATGTTTGATATTTGTTTAGAGAAAGACTATTTTTATTTGATTTTTTTTAACCACCGCTCACGGGCAGAGCCTATTCAAGGAGGGGGTGTTAAAATAGGCATATAGGCATATAGGCATGATCTTCCTCTTTTTCGTGAAGTCTGGCTGTTTGCATAATTTCTTGCTTTGAAATGCTTCATTATAGTGGTAGTAGCTTGAAAAACTGGCAAAGCTATATTCTAATGCGTCTGCGATAATAAATGGAACAGACTGAGTCAGTGATATTTGAACCATAACGAAGTATCGTGGTAGCAAGTCGTTGGAGCAGTGTGATCTTTTTTTTTAAACTATTTATACTGAAGAAATAGAGTAAAATCTATGACTGAATATTTTGTTTGTGCGCTTGGCAATTAATCAGGTAATATATTGCAGTAATGGCATTATATATCATGTTAGATGTATTGGAATTTCTTGTGTTGTCTTGAGCTTTTTCTTCCCTTGATCAGATCAAGCACACTGTTGGGACCACCAAAGGGTAGCCAGTTGACTACCTGTAGAAGACCGTGGTATTTATGTTTCCACTGCAGAGATGCTTACATGCTTGAAGAAACAGATAGTATGCGATTGGAGAGTACAGGAGAACAGTAACCATTGTAAAATTGAAAGTATAAAGGGGAGTGAAGCAATATTTCAACATCGAGAAAGAGATTAGAGGGAGTTATTGAGACTGGAAGAGCTGATAAGGAGAAAGTGTTAAGACTCGAACCTTTCAAGAAAAGTTTTAGCTTTAAAATATATGACGCATACTCCAAACATGGTTCAACGATGTACTTACAAATAAATGAAAAAAAAGCAACTTTCAAAACCAGTAAATTTGAGTCCCTTAATTCTATATTTTAATAATAAAAAAAAAAGAAACTCACTTCTCAAGCAACTTTTTGTCCTCGAACTTCTTTTTCTCTTCTAACTTTCTTAATTCTTCTCTGGCCTTCTGTTCTCTTCAAAGTCCTGCCCTCGATCGCCCGGTACGGAGATTATCAATAATGAAAGGGAAATATATTAAGGTGATTTCCTTTCTAATTCCTTTAATTGAAGCTTTATCAATAATAATATATATATAGTTATAGTTATATAGTTATATATATTGCTGCTATATTATATATATATATATTGTTATTGTTATTTAATATTATATATATACATATATGTTATTATTATATATTGTTATTGATATATATATATATATATATATATGTTATTATATATATATATATACATATATATATATATTAGTTAGTTATTGTTATATATATATATATATATTATTATTATTAATAAGGTTACATATATATATTATATATACTGTATATATATTATATATATACATATATATATATATATATATATATATATATTAGTTGTTATACATATATATACATATATATATTAGCATATATATATATAGCATATATATATATATAGCAGCAGCATATATATATATATATATATATATATATAAGGTTGTTATATATAGTATATAGGCTGAAAATACCCTTGGCAATTTCCTCACATTGTTGGGATAAATTCCAGCCCTAGCATGTCTGCGTAGTAAGGACGAGCCACGCGCCACGATGGACCAAAAGAGAGAGAGAATGCCTCGTAGTGAACACACACAAATAGGGCCACGACGTACTTCGTTCATACTGGCGGTCAATCGCGCAGAGTGAAATAATCGGGGAATAGCGATACGTTGCAAATTCATCGCACGGCCTATCACATTGCGATGAATTTGTAGCAGTTGTCTTATCATACATAATATTCCATAGGTATTTCACTCTGCGCGGTGCCCTGTTTGACCCTTCGCCCGAGTGTGGACGGGAAGAGTGCGTCGTGGTTCCTGTTTGGTGGGTGGTATATTCACTGCAGGAACATTTCTCGCGCTCTTCTTTTAGTCCATCGTGGCGTGGTCGTCAAACACTTACGCGGACATCTGCTAGGGCCCAGGTTCAATCCCAGCTGTTTGAAATTACTTAAGGGGTTATTTTCAATACCTATCACACTGCGATGAATTTGTAGCAGTTGTCTTATCATATATATATATATATAGCGAGGAGAGAGTATATATATATATATATATATATATATATATATATATATATATATATATATATATATATATATATGTATATGAAAATTACTGTAAGATAACGATTATAATAATAATAATAATAATAATAATAATAATAATAATAAAGCGTTTATGGAGGGTATAGTTCCGAGGGATTGGAGGAGAGCAGTAATAGTACCCTTACATAAGGGTAAGGGAGATAGGGGGAACTGTAGAAATTATAGGGGAATAAATTTATTGAGTGTTGTAAAGAAGATGTATGCTGGTATTTTGGTCGAAAGAGTGCGTCGAGTGACTGAAGGACTGATTGGTGAAGAACAAGGTGCGTTCAGAGTGGTGAGGATGTGTGGATCAAATCTACATTGAAACAAATGATTGAGAAATGAGGAGAAGAAGAATAAATTGTATTTAGGTTTTATGGATTTGCAACAGGCGTATGATAGGGTTAATAGGTAAGCTCTATGGCAGGTGTTAGTGATATATGGTGTTGGTGGTAGGCTTCTGAATGGAATCAAAAGTATGTATGAAGATAATGAGGCGTGTGTAAGAATAAATGGTGTCAAAGGTGATTGGTTTAGTATTAACAGCGGAGTGAGACAGGGTTGTGTTATGTCTCCTTGGTTTTCAATTTATATATGGATGGGGTTATGAAAGAATTAGAGGTGGAGGTGGCAGAAAATGGTGTTAGAATGATGAGAATGGAGATGAGTGGAGGGTATCCTACCTATTATATGTGGATCATTTGGTTTGTGTGGAATCTGAAGAGAGTTTGAGAAGATTGGTAGAGAGATTTGGCATTGTGTGTAAAAGGAGGGGTTTGAAAGTAAGCGTAGATAAGAATAAGGTTATGGTTGTGAGTGAGGATAGCCCTCAGTGTGAAGTTATGTTGGATGGTGAGCAGCTGGAACAAGTGTCTGAGTTTAAATATTTAGGGTATGTGTTGGATGAGAAGGAACGGATAAATTAGAGTGTAGTAGGAAAGTTGTGAATGGCAGGGAAGGGCTGGTGCATTAAATCGTTGGTGAATGTAAAGCGACTGGAGTGCTAAATTGCATGAGGCAAGCCAGGCTATGCTATTGGGTAGTGTGAGACTATGTCTGAATAAGAAGCATAGATCTTGAAACATTAGCCCAGATGGACAATCTTAGTATGTGTTAGGTGTGAGAAGAATTGATAAATGAGGAATGAACGATAGGTGTTGTGCAGTGAAGAATGGGCAAACGAGAAAATGAAAGTAAGGTTGAGATGGTTTAAGTTTAGGCAGCAGTGGTAATAAAGTTGGGAACCGATCGGTAGAGAGACCGAGAGAAAAAGTGGATTGAGTCAGTATGGGAATGTTTGCAGGCGAGAAATGCAAGTTTGGCAGAGGCGAGAAGAAAGGTGCATGATAGGAGAGAATGGCGGGGCGTTGTAAGGGGGTATGGTTGTGGCCCACCTGGGCCAGGGGATGAACCCTACACTTGACGATTTACCATAGTGAGGATCCGTCGCGGTCCCGTGAAGCTCTAGGGTGGATTTTCTGATTGCGACGACTAGTTCTTACTAATTAATGGTACAGAGGGGGCGATAAGGCTGGGCTTTCTTTTCGACTTTTGTCATATTCTCCTACTGCTTTTCTTTTCAGATGCACGTAACACACCTTCACCAATCAGTCCTTCAGTCACTCGACGCACTCTTTCGACCAAAATACCAGCATATATCTTCCCTACAACACTCAATAAACTAATTCCCATTATCTCCCTTACCCTTATATAAGGGTACTATTACTGCTCTCCTTCAATCCCTCGGAACTATACCCTTCATAAACGCTTTGTTACACAACTTCCAAATCCAATCAATCATCATCTCACCTCCATTCTTGATCATTTAACCATTAATTTCATCTATACCTGCAGATTACAATTCTTCTACTTTCTCACTCTATCCATTACCTCCTCCTTACTAATGTCCTCATCCGCAAAATACCTATTCCTTCTTGCACCATCAATCCCACACACATTCACCATCACCTCCTCATTACTGCCAATGTTATACAGATTTTCGAAGTGTTCCTTCCACACTCCCCTCACATCCGTTTCATCAGTTACGAAAGCACCATCCCTATTCATAATTTTAAGCAGATTCCCCTTATTCTCATTCTTAATTTTCGCGCTTCCTTCCAGAAGAGCTTGCTATTCCCTTGTAAGTCCCCATTCATCCTCCTTCCAAACTGTTCATTTATGAATGCACTTTTAGTATTTCTTTTTTCCTCCTTATATAATTCCAAGCATCTTTCTTTTGAAACTTCATCACTGGCTTTTAGTACATTCAACCACGCTTCTTTTTTACTTTTAACCGCTTGCATCACTTCTTCATTCCACAACTCACTGTTGACATTCTTACTTACTACTTTAGCACATTCACATACTTCCTTTGCACTGCTAACAACTGCTTCCAGATTTGTTCAGTTTCAACTTGTTCACATTTAACTGATTTACTTGCGAGAGCGCGTAAATACTTATCCTTATAACCTTGTTCACTTAACTTCTCACTCGTAATTCTACCCACTTTCCTTCCTAATCACCTTCCTCTCCATCCAAGGCCCCACTAACTTAATTTTACATAAAACAACATAATGATCCGATAATCCCATTCCTAACCCACTCACAGATTTAACATCCAACACATACTTCAACATCTCCTTTTTCACCAACACAAAGTCAATCATACTTTTCACTTCGATACCATCCCTACCTACACCAACTCTAGTATACTTAGGAATAATCTTGTGTTTAAAGAAAGTATTACTTACACATCTTCCTAACAAAAATCAATCACCTTCCTACTATTATCATTTTCTCCTGACACCCCAAAACCACCTGTTATACCATCCCTTTTATGATCACCAACCAAACCATATATATATAGTAGTATATATATATAAGTATATATATATATATATATATATATATATATATATATATATATATATATATATATATATATATATATATATATATATATATATATATATATAAAGCAGTTTTCGTTTTAAGAATGAACAGAGCAGGTCATATATATATATATATTTTCTTTCTTTCTTTACCTACCTCTTCTTCCCAAGACTGGGAGTAAGGTGCGCTACAAGCATCGAAAAAGAAAAGCAGTAGGAGAATATGACAAATGTCGAAAAGAAAGCCCAGCCTTACCGCCCCCTCTGTACCATTAATTAGTGAAAACTCGTCACAGACAGAAAATTCACCCTAGAGCTTCATGGGACCGCGACGGACCCTCACTATGGTAAATCGTCAATGTAAGGGTTCATCCCTGGCCCAGGTGGGCCACAACCATGCCCCCATACAAAACCCCGCCATTCTCTCCTATTATGCACTTTATTTTTTGCTAAACTCAGCATTTTCCTTCATTCGTTCACTGACTGATCACTTTTCTTTTTAGTCTCCTAGCCGGCTGGTTCCTAAGACACCTCACCACTATACATCCGCTTAACCAACCGACTATCATTCATCCTTTCCACATGACCAAACCATCTCAACATACTTTCATTTATTCTCTCATTTACCCCTTTCTTCACACCACACAACTCTCTAATAAGTTCATTCCTCATTTTATTAATTCTTCACACATGCTCCTAAGATTGTCCATCTGAACACATTGAACTTAGATCTATACTTCTTATTTTCAGACCATAGTCTCACTACTATACAATAACACAGGTAACAAGATCACCTCAGTGTAAGAACTTTAGAAAGCTCTCAAGACTTGAATTCTTGTACGCCGACGATTGAATGGGGCCCAGTGAAGGGTTATGCAATGAAAAACGCGAAAGCGTTTCATGACAAATGCGAAAACGGTTAAACACCAGCCTCCATTGAGGTCTGAACGAAGTACAAC
>JABUQX010087853.1:0-12500 GCA_015478945.1 Trachelipus rathkii
AAGAGAAACTGAAATTAGTTTAAGAAGAAAATGTTTGGAATTAACTTTCGCTATTCAGTTTTATATTTTATCTAATTAAATTTTACTTTGTTATTTTTAAATTTATGTTTGGCTTAATTAAATTAAGTGTTAAAATTCTGTTATTATGACATTCAGTATTTTGTTATTTTTTCATTTTTTTTTTTTTTTTTTATTTAAATTTATTTTTCTAACTTTATTTTTTTGTAGTTTATTTTTTTATGTTTATATGTTTTGTTTAGTTTTTTACATATTTTAATATTTTAATTCTTAATGTTTCTAAATTATAGTTTTTCAACTTTTTTTTCATTTATACTTTGTTTCAATGTTTTTCATATCTTGATGTCTAGGATTGCTCCTATTGTAATCTTTGCTTAATAGAGGATCTTTGTTCTTTTTTTTTTATTTTTATATTTTGTATTTCTTTAAACTTTATGTTTTATACTAAATCATTTTATACTTTCATGTGTTATAAGTAAATTGAGTCATGACCACGTGGGTGTGGTTGTGTGTGTGTGTGTGTGTGTGTGTGTGTTGTGTGTGTGTGTGTGGGTTGTGTGTGTGTGTGTGATGTGTGTGTGTGTGCGATGTGTGTCGTCTTGTCATTTATTCTTAGTTAATATGGTAGAGATATGCTGAAAAAAAAAAAGTGTGACTAGGTGTACGTTTTGGAATGTAATGTTAGTGTACTGTACTGTTGTTAGGAGTGAGGAAAGCCTTGTTAACTGTTGAATGCTTATTACCGTGCGGTTGTTAAGGTGTGTATTTGGTCGCTGTAATCTAGTTTTCGGCTTTAGTTAGATGATGCTAAGTATCTTTATTAATGTGAAGAACTTTCGTCTAGCGTTGATTTGTTATAGTGTATAAAGAATTTGTTGTTTTATGTTATTTTATACAAAATTGATAGCTCGAATGTGACTGTGAATGCAATAGATAATAGATCAATTAGATTCGAAGGTGAACAGGAGGGTGCGCGGGATGGTGGTATGAATTTCTTGAATATTCTGATTGCAGAGGTATGTTAAAACGTTACAATTTTAGTAAAATTTTGAATTTTAATCAATAGATCGATAGATCAAAGTAGAATCAAGTAGAAGATAGATCATGGATGGGAGCAGGAAGGTAGGTTAGGGATGGCTGTGATTTACTGGGCTTCTTGGATGTTAGGTACTGTAACACGTACAAGTTTGTAGTAGGAGAATATTGACTTAAATCATTAGATCATAGATCAATAGATCAATAGATAAATAGATCGAATAGATCAATAAGAGTGATGTGGAGCCAGGGAGGGTAAGGTTTGGGATGGTTGATTAGAACTGGATTTTACTTATGGTTAAGGGCTATGTAGAAAGCGGTTACAGATTTTAGGTAAAAGATTGGTTGAACCTTAAATACAATAGATGCATGAGATCAATAGTCAATAGGATATGGGATTGGACGGATGGGTGGGTGGGATGGTGGTGTTGAATTTAGTGAATTTAAGCTGATTAGGTATGTGAAAACATGGAAATTTAGTAAAAACATTTGATAAAGATGTGGATGGCTTTAAATATTTATCTTATGAGCAATAAGGATTCTCGGTCACAACTGGTCAGGGAGGAGGTTTGGATAGTGTTTGGATTTAGTGGTGTATACTGCTTTAGGTCATGTTATAAAAACGTAAATTCTTAAGGTTATATAACAAATAAAGTGTAAGAAAATTTTTATTTTTTATTTATTATTAATTATATTTATTTTTTATATTTATTTCTTGATGGTTTAAAAATTAGGTTCGCAATCTACAGGACTCGATAACATATAAAGACACAAATATTGTTATTAAGCGAATGTTTATTAACTCGGGCCCGCAGTGGCTCCAGCACCGGTGCCGGTACCGACTCTGAATCCTACTCAGACTCCTCCTCATTCTTCATTCTTCTTATTCCTCCTTTTCCTCATTCTCATCTTCCTTTTTCTTCTTCTTCTTCTCTGTTTTGCATTGCATGCATTTCTTCTTTTTTTTCAAACTGGGGACCCCCGAACCAAATCCAATCCGGAGGCCGACCGACTCTAACTCCGTCTCCGTTTGCGACTCGATTCTCAACGCAGTCTCCAAATTTCAGATTTATACGATCATTTTATTTTGTAGTGGGCTACGTAGCCCGTAAGGGGGAACGCAGAGGGGACGTGAAGGATTGCGTCTCGACGAGATTAGTTCATATAACTCCACATCAAATTTACGACTACGTTACGTTAGAGCCTAACGAAGGGTTTTCAGGGGATGAATTTGAACCTTGGGCTAAGGGGGCACACCCTATGGGGTGCCTACGGTCACAAAAACTCGCATGTGATCAGTTTATCAGACCATATACCAAGTTTCAGACTATAGCTCTATTTCGCTTCATATGAAAAAGTTGCGCGCGCGTGGTGGGTCGGAAGTATCTACAACGATTAATGAATGTTAATTATAGTAATTATTATTCTTCGGATTACATTTTTCATTGATTAAAATGCATCCAGGAGCACGTAGAAGACGAATTTGAAGGACGATATTAGGGGTAATTTGATCACGATGACAGGTCGATTGGGAATCATAAACGTGATCTTGCGAATGGTATTAAAACCTTTAGGAAAAAAAGCCCCCTTGGGGGGATTCAAACCCACTTTTCGGGGAGCTTAAAATCTCAAACGTCTTACAGACTTAAATTCGGTTCACGACATTAAAAAACCCTAGCTTGACGTAGCACAGCGTAAGAATTAGTGAGATGAGGGAAAGTTTCCAAGTCAGTCTGCGAATGACTGGGATTTCAAAACCATCCAATGGTTTTCGTGGCTTGCTTTGGCGTGCAGGGCTGCCCATGAAAAATCCCAACAATCTCCGGAGTTGGATTGGTGACCTGATTATGAGGACAAGACGTAATAAAAAGTGCTAAAGAATGTAAAAAGTGCAAAAAAATGACAAATTTTAGCGATTAGGTTGTAGATTTGAGCGTCAATCAGCTTCGTTACTTTTGTGCGTGTCAAACGTTACTTCCGTTCTTTTCCGGTCAGGCCATCGCCGGTGGGGGTGTACGGGAGGTGTGTGTCAAAACGTTACTTCGTTACTTTTCCGTGCAAAAACGTTAAAGGTGTAATCTAATTGAAGTAGAAGAAAAATGGCTAAATTTGTTAAAAAGTAAAAGATAAAATTAGCGGATTAGCGGACTGGCCGTCGATCTCCCACCACTCGACAGACACCACACACACACTATATATATGTATACATAATAGTAGTATATATGTACTAGTAAAATTTTATAAGATAAATCTTAAGTATAGTATATAATATATAGATAGATATATATAAATATTATTATGAATATACTTATATATAAATAGTATATATATATGTATATAATATATAATAATATTATATATTATATATAATATATAGATTAGTATATATTATATATATAGTATAATTAGTAGAATTAATAACTAAATATAATAGTAATATAATATATAATAGTATATATGTATATGACTGCCGCTTGCAACAACCAACGTCCAACGCATCCCGCACACGCATATATATTATAATAATAGTGATATATAATATATATATATATAATAGGTAATAGTATATAGTATATATATAGAAGTGATCAATAATATATATATATAGTTATATGGTATATATATATAGTAGTATTAGGTGCTATATTATGATATATTATGATATAATATTATAATTATAAATATTATATAATAATTTTATAGGTATAAGTAGTATGATATAGTATAGTATGATATATATATAATGAGTAGATATATGAATATAGTTATAGTAGCTCCCGTAATGCTTTAAAAAATCAAGTGGAAAAAAGGATTTGCAATTGTTTAATTTCTTTTGTATATAGGGTTGATTGTGGAGATTTGTGCCTTGCTTTTCTTGGTTATGACAAAAGAGCAAATGTGTCTGTGGCAATTTCCGCATGCTCGAAGTTTTACATGATGTAGAGAACAAGCTTCACATTTTCAGTATGCATTGAGCAGTTACTGTCCGAGATTGATGAGAACTGCATTAATGTGATACACTAATGAAGGAGATGTGAGGAAAGAATGAAGTTAAAATTATAACATTAGAGCTTATAATTCTATTCGCTCGTGATTACAGTTTCAAAAGATTTGAGGTCTTTGAAGAAGGTTCTATATCTTGATTCATTTGAAACTCCTCTTAAGCTTACAAGATTGATTTAAACAACTTTTCTAAATAGTAGCAGATCCCATGGAGAGTTTTCACCCAACTTGGTTACCTTTGGTGTAAATTTGTTTATTTTTCTGCAATTGAAAAGAAAACTATTTTTTTATATTAAATATAGAGTTTAAAGCTTTGGTAAACTAAAATATTGCCATAGAGTTTACAATAAAGATTTCTGATAGTGTTGTTCTCGATATATGATGTTTCAGCAATGAACATTAAATGCTACTGATGTTGTTCTTCATTGTTGCGTCGTCTTATCATATCGTATCCAATTCTAAGTTTCAAGATTAACTTCAAGCATATTTGCAAATTGCTTCCTCATAGAGATTCTCATTTGTTTGCTTTCAACGAGCCCTGAAAGTATAAAGACTTCTTGACGATACAAATATGTTTGTCACTCATGTTTCGTATTAATACTAATACATTTTATAATTTATATAAAAAAAATGTATTTTGTATAAATGAAAAATTAGAAAATATTCAAAATTTATCAAAATTTTTTGAAGTATAAATAATTTCGGAGGTTCAGATCCCCCTGGCTACGAGTTGTCTAATAATATATCACTTATTATGTTCTCTTAGGTAGTATTTATTTTATGTATCAAAAATCCCGAGCACTCATATGTATTCATTACCTGTAATATATATATAGAATATATATATAATATAGGCACCTTTCCCTTTAAAAGCGATGTTACATAAAAATACAGTATGAGAAATATGCTGAAGCACTAATCGTCTAACCATGCACTGTGACGTGTAACTTAAACTCGCAATAGAGGGAAGAGAAAAAGTTGCACATGTTGCTTATATTATATTATGTTAATTATTTTATAATGTTATTTTTAGTGATACATTTTTGTCTCTTGTGTGACTTGATGCTCAGGAGCCGACGTGTGGGACAGAGGAAGGGGACGAGTCCCCCGTGCGTCCACGCTGAGGCCCGAGGACCGCTGACTATTCCATCTTGGATGTTAATCTTGTTGGGTATTCTATTAGTTTTAAAAAAAAAAAAGAAAATTTTGTCAACCCTCACGCTCTATTGCCTTGAAAAAATCGAAAAAAAATCGATTAATGGCTCGTATCGATTTATATATCGGTTAAGCATCCTTTTAAAAGGGAAAGTTCATATATATACTATAATTATATATATATATTTATATATAATATATAATATATATAATTAAATATTATAATATATAGTATAAGTAATCTATTTTCTATAAAATAATATATTTTGATATATGCAATAAATTTTGAAGTTGGTAATTATAGCGCGATTTCAGCAGAATTTGAATGCGAACGTAGGTGCTTATATGAATGTCTGAAAGAATCCTGTAAGAGAGAAGGAAGAAGAAGAAAAAAAAAAAAAAAACAGAAAGAAAAAAAAGTGCAGTCGGAAATCTCAGTGGAAGTTGCCAAATGGAACCACTGGAAAAATAGCGAATCGGTCAATGTTTATCATTGGTATGGTAAGAAGAAGAGTTGAAGAATTAATATAAATGATGAACCAAGAAGGCATTGCATCCACGTTCCTGAGTGGGGGAGTAGATAAAACTTAAAACACAAACCTGGCGACTATCAATCTATAGCACAAATGTTCAAATTCTGAAGTATTCAAATGCACGCCGATCATTTTCTTTCTTTTTTTTGTCCCCTTTTTCTTCACTAATATTAACTATTATAAATATATTATAGTATTATTATATTAATAAGTATATATATATAATATGTTGCTATATATAGTATAATTATGGGGAGAAATTTAGATTTAGATATATAATATATTATATAATACAATTATGGAACTTTCCGTATTAAAAGGATGCTAACGATAATATATGAACGGCGGATGTATATCGATTTTTTTGTTGCGATATTTAAGGCAATAAAGCGTGAAGGTTGACAAAGTATTTTTTTTTTTTTACAACTAAGGAATACCCAAGATATAAATAGTAAGATGTAAAGAGTACAGTCATCTCGACTAGGGGGAGAAGGGGGATTCGTCCCCCTCTGTACTCGTCGGCTCGAGCCACTTATAAATAAATAACGAAAAATAAAACTTAAACAAAAATTGTACCATTAATTAACATGATATAAAAGCAACATGTGGAATTGGTTTTCTGCTCTGGTTCTATTGGGTGTTTTAAGTTAAACGTAAGTAGCATGGGTAGACGATTAGTGTTCAGCGGCATAAATTTTCGATAGTTGAATGTTTAATGTACATCCTTTTTAAAGGGAGGCCGATATATAGATTTTATAGAAAATTATGAGTATTAATAGGCTATAATAGTATATAGTATAATATATATAAAATAGATATATAGTATATATATACTATAATTATATATATATTATATATGATTATTATTATTACTATATATATATAGGGGAGAGAGAGAGAGAGAGAGAGAGAGATATTAACTTGTTAACTAAAAAGACAAAATAAAGAAAAACGTAATAATTGGCATAAGTGGAACTATGACGCGAGAGAGTACTCCGATAGACAGAAAGACGAAGGCTATACGTATTCTTGAGACTCGTCACTTGGCGTTCAAAGGCAACGAGACGTCTACAAACAAAGGAGCCAACCGTCCTATCTAGGTTCCAAGGAACATAAGCGACATTGCTTGTAGGTTTTTCTCATAGAGTATAAATTTAATTATTCAAATAATTCTCTTATTGAAACTGGGTTCTCTGGTTTAAAAATAATAGGTCTGCTAATTATGGAATAAGTTTGTAATATAATATATATTATGTAATATATATATTAATATAAATATTATATATTATATATATATATATTAACAATATATATATATATACTAATAGTATATAGATAAATTTAATGATTTTATAAATATAATTAATTAATTAGTGAACGAGGTTAAATATCTAGGATATATGTTTGGATAAAAGGCAACAGATAATGAGGCGTAGTAGGACAGTTAATGCAAGGAAGGTGGTGTCGCAATTGAAATCCTTGGTGGTGTAAAAGGAACTAAGTCTTGAGGCGTTTGAGTTTCGCTGGTATGTTGTTACCTCTGTTAATGTATAGTAAGTGAGACTATGGGCTGGAATAAGAGATAGACTCTAAAAGTACATGTTAGATGGACAATTTAGGGTGTTAAGGTGTAAGAAGATGTAAAATGAGGATGAACGATATTAGAGTTTGTGTTGAGAATGGGGTAATGAAAGATAAATGAAAGTAGGTTGAGATGTTTTGGACATGTGGAAAGGATAGATGAAAGTTGTTGGGTACGCGGATGTATAGTGGTGAGTGTGCTGGAATCGATCGGCTATGGTGGAGAGAACGAATAAGTGGATTGATCGTAAGATGCCTGACGGGAAGAAATGTGAGTTTAGCAGAGGGTAGATAATGGCATATTAGTGAATTGGCGAGTTGTGAAGGTATGGTTGAGGCCCCCTGGGCCCAAGGGATTGAACCCACATTGACGCGATGCATAGTAAGGGTCCAGTCGCGTCCCGTGAAGCTCTAGGGTGGTTTTTGACTGCGAATGGTCTCCACTATGGTGATAAAGGGGCGGTAAGGCGTATGCTGTCTTTTAGAATTGGTATGGCGCTTTGCTACTACTTTCTGTTTCCGTGCGCTGACTGACAATCCGATCCGTCTTGGGGAGGAAGCGTGGGGGACGTGATATATATATATATATATATATTATAATATATAAGTATATATATAATATATATTATAATATATATAGTATATATAAACTAGAGTATATATACTATATATACCTAATTAATATATATATAATATTAACTATACTATATATATAATTACGCTTGTATATGGCCTTTATTTTCTTCGATTAGATCGTGCTTTACGCAAGTATATTTTCCAATTCCTCTTTTTCCTCTTTTCTATAATCTAATTTTTTAGTAGAGTGGGGAGTTCACTAATGATATCCTTGAGGAGATTGTAAAATGTACAAATATTAACACGTATATCAAAACATATGGGCGATTCCCTAAGAGAAGGGGTTTTAAGATATATATTGTTGCAGTAAATGACATTAGCTGAGTGTTTCTAAAAACACGATTCTGGTTGTATTAACGTAACGTAGGGTCCATAGAGTTCTTTCATATGTCTCACATGACATATGCCCTATCTATACTAGGCGCGAGCTGTACGCAAATATTTTTTGCAATAATATACAGTCCCAGCACATGCAGGACAAGAATACACGAGTGATAAATCGAGAGACCACGGATGTCAGTTAGCAATATTACATCGTATCACTCTTTTGCTTTTTATTCTGCGTATGACGATAATGTTGATTTACACAAGCATTTTCGGCCACAGTACAGCACTTCACCTAAAAATTAAGACTGAGAAAAACTTTATTTGCGATTATAATTTTTTTTTTTTTTTTAAAGAATAAAACGTTTAAATTTTAGGTATTGAAAATTAAAACGCGGTTAACTTTTTACTTTAAGTGAAAAAGTTGAAGGAAGAGAGCTGTTGATATTTACTGTCCAGTTGTGGTGTACTTCACTGGAACAATATGAAATTCACCTACTTTACCACTAAAAGGCTAGAAAAGTCTCGTGTGTGTGTGAAATGCGGGTCACAAACATGTGATTATGCAGCTTACTTATGATGGTATACTATAGTCATGGCAGGCCTTTGTAGATTCTTAATAGCCCAATTAATCTGTCTCATTTTATTGCAAGACAATTTTTTTATCCCCTCTCTAATCTTGAAAGGTTACTGTGATTAATTTTTCAAACAGCTAACACCACAAAATCGAACAAGAAAATAACTATTATTTGCATTTATTGTATAAAGAGCCAAATTTTTAAATTACAAATAACTACCTAACAGTGTGTGGTGCTTCTTTCCCAACCAGTCATCCCAATGTAACATCATCACGTTTCAAGAAAGGCTATTAACAAAAAAAATAACACGATATTTTAATTAAACAACATAATATAATTGACAAATTATAAAGCAAATTAATTTTATATAATATACTATATATATATATATAATATATATATTATATAATATATACTTATATATTTATAGTAGTATATATATATATATATATATTATAGAATATATATTATATATAGTATTATATTTATAATATGTATATATATATATATAAATATATAATATTTATATTATATAGTATTATATATTATATATATATATTATGCCCAGTGTTAAGTATGGCAAGCATACCTCAATAATAATAATCTAGTATGCAATTTCAAGCACATCATAAATGTCTTGAATTAACTGAGGTTTTTTCTTTCCTTTAACATCTATCTTACGATTGTTGTAACCATCCTTCATTTCATCCACTATTCAATTTATGGAATCTGAAAATATCAATATATTTATATATTTATATATATATATAGTATATGTATAGTTATTATATATATATATATAATTATATATATTATCATAATAGGATATATATATATAATATAGTAGTATATATATATTATATATATATATAGTATATATAGCGGCGTATATATATATATATATAGGGTATATCGTTATTAATTATATATATATTATAATATATAATATATATTATAATAGTACGTATATATATATAATATATATCGTACTATATATATATATATATATGATATAATATATATATATATATATATATATATATATATATATATATAATATATATATATACCGTATATATATATACCGTAATATATATATATATATATAATTCTAGCCGTATATATATATATATATATATATATTATAATATATATATATATATATATATATAGTAATATATATTATTAATTATATATATATATATATTATATAGTGTATAGTATATATATATATATATATATATTTATTTATTATTCTCTGTAGATAGATAAAGGAAAAATATTTAATATATATATATATATAGTATATATATACTATATTTATATATAATATTATATATATATATATATTATATATATATATATATTATATATATATATATATATATATATATACACATGGAATCCACTTTTCTTCCTTGTATTGATATTTCATTTGCGACAATGCCCCTATGAATCGTTTTACCTGGTCCCGCCTTTGATTATTTATTCGGCAGCGATCACTACCCAATAGCATTAAACGAGCTTGTTTCAAGCCCAATGCAAAAACCCAAATCCAGCTTTCGTTATGATCGAGCGGAGTGGGCTCCCTTTTATCAGGCGCAGCTATCCCTCTTTCCTCCTTTTAAATAAACGATTTCGACTGTTGATGATCCTTTTCGCTTCTTCGCAGAAAGTAGTCCCATTCGGCCACGGAAAGCTTGGGCAATTCTACAGTCGCCCCAAAGGCGAGGCGGTTCGGCCAACCCCTTGGTGGTCCAGAGTGCGCACAAGCCAACCGAGAGAAAAGAAACTCTACAGCGTCAGTTATTCAATAAGGCGGGGGCTACTGCCGTAGGTGAGAACACTTCGGTATCTAGGTGCGTAAAGCTGGCCGCAGCGGAGACCCACGGCAAATTAAATCGTCAAACGCGTATACAATATTTTCCGAACTTAACATCTCTGACTGTTTAACTCCACACCCCCTTCCCTTTAGTGTGGAAAGTTAACACAGAAAATATCTCGTCGCTCCAATGGACCTTCATCCCACAGTCCTCCCGTTATGGGCCTGAAATAACTGATACGATTTCAGCTCCGGCGGTGGTAGCGGATGCGTTAGGTTTTAGCTTTGCTAGCAGTTCGAGTTCTTTCCGCTACCTGAAGCCTTTCAAAAAAACATGAGAACTGGCACAGCATCTACCAGACGTTTTCAAACAGCGAGGAGGAGGAGAAGAATCATACCTACAACCGTCTTTTGTTACACTTGCAGAGTATCAACTGCACTGGCGAATAGCAAAGACGGTGCCCCTTGGTCCAGACATGATTTTGTACATCATGCTCCGTCATGTCCATCCTTCGGCGTCAGCATTTTTGCTGGATTTTATATAACACGAATCTGGATCGAATCTTCTTTTCCATCTATTTTGGACTACAGCTTTTTGTAATTCCTACTATCCCCAAACCTGAAAAAGATCCGAAGTTTGCAGGACAACCAAAGACCAATTTCGCTGAACTGTTCACTCCTGTAATTAATGGAGAAAATGGTTTCCTGGCCGCTTACTCCCTGTTCTGGAGAGGCCCGTCAGCTTTTCTGCGGAAACTTCCAATTTGGTTTCGCGCAAAATCGTCGATCCTGCGGACCCCCTTGGGGTAAATTTAGCCATGACTATCCGAGAAAGCCTTCTCAATCTGGGTGGGATGGTTCTTTGGTGTCTTTTTGGACCTTGAAAAAGCTTACGACACCACACGTGGAGAACCTGGGATTCTCCTTAAACTCCACTTCGCTTGTTTCCGCGGACAATCCCTTTTTAATCAAATCCTTTTATCACAGATCCTATCCAAGGTGTCGGTGCTCTTCTATTCTGATCACGCCACTTTTATTTCTGGATGAAGGCGGTTCCGCCAGGGTAGTGTTTTAAGTGTACTACTATTTGCTCTTGGATTTAATTGTAATATGTTACCTCTATTCCAGCGACTGTCAATTTTTCTCTATATGGTCGATGACTTAGCATTATACATAGCCGGTGGCAGGCTGCCTTTTCTGGACGGCAACTTCAACTAGCTATTTGAAATACTTGTCACAAGTGGGCTAGTCCCATTGGCTTCCAATTTTACTCCCAACCAAATACCTCAGCAAAGTGCGTTTTTAAAGAAAAAAGGTGAATCGAAGAACTTGGCCCACTTCTTCAGCGAACCTAACGTTATTGATGGTTCGCCCATTCGTGTAACTTCACACAGGTCAAATTTCTAGGCTCATCCTAGATGACCACTTAACATATGCACCCCATTTAACACCTAAAAACAACTTGTCATCGCACCTTGACCTTTTACGTCATCTCGCCTCAAATCTTGGGGTGTGATCGCAAATCCCTTTTACGTCTTTACATAGCCCTAATCCGATCGAAACTGGGATTATGGCTGTGCAATTATCTGGTCAGGTCCTGACCACAAACACTGCTACACTCTGTTAGATCCATCCAAACGAGGAGCGATCCGTACTCTCCACTGGAGCTTTTCGATCGTCCCCCCAGGTGAGCCTTGAAGTGGAAGCCAATGTGATGCCATCCTCTCTTCGAAGAGAATACAATCCATGTGTGTACAAGTTATCTTCGTTTTCAAAACCCAATACGCTGCTCTGACACCGATTCTGCCAGAGGTA
>JABUQX010087854.1:0-15000 GCA_015478945.1 Trachelipus rathkii
AAGCGATGCTTTTCCGAAGAAACCCCCGTCGCGGTGGACGAATTCCGTCCCCTTTACTGCACCTGTATGGTTCCCCCATCCAGGTGGTACCGACGGTGAGGTTCTTGGGTTTGTTGCTTGATGATCGCCTTTCATACCTTCCTCAGTTATTCTGTCTCCGCACCACGTATCTCGTTAATAAGTCGTGGGTCGCCCAACGGAAAAACAAAGACACAATGAAATAAAACACAGGAATAACAGTAGACACCTTAACAAAAATAATGAAATTTATTAAACAAAACCCAAGAAGACAACCACCAAGGTCTTCTCACCACAACAAGGGTACGTTAAAGGGTAAATAATTTCCTCACTGCAAGGTGAAAACGTAAAAGAAAAAAATAATTTCCTTATAATCTAAAAGTTATATATTCCTAATACTAAAAAAAGCTTAATCCTAATTTTATTAAAAGTTTATTTTTCTTTATATTTTACAAAATAGTCTTTTTCTATTTTACTGTTTCACATACGGCTTTTCGTTTATTTTCTATTCTATTTTTTTCTTATTTATTTCAGTTTTCTTTTTCACACTTTTTACGAGTATTTTTCAAATATGTTATGTTTCCCGTTAATTTTTTTTTCTTTATCAATCTAAATTTTTATCTTTACGTCTTTACAATCAATTTCTATTTTCAACTTCTCTCTTTCAAAATCTTTTCAATCTAATTATTTTCTTATTATTTATCAATCTAAATTTTTGTCTTTACAATAAATCCATATTTTAAACTTATTTCTTTCAAAATCTTTTCAATCTAATTCTTCAGGCCTTACTTTCTTATTTACATTCTTTCTTTCTTTCTTCTTTCTTTATCTTCCTCTTTTCCCCAAGACTGGGGGTAAGGTGAGTGTCATGCATCGGAAAAGAAAAGCAGCAGAAGAATATGACAAAAGTCGAAAGGAAAGCCCAGCCTTACCGCCCCCTCTGTACCATTAATTAGTGAAACTCGTCACAGACAGAAAATCCACCCTAGAGCTTTCAATAGGCCGCGGACACCCTCACTATGGTGAATCGTCAATGTAAGGGTTCATCCCTTGGCCCAGGTGGGCCACACCATACCCCCTCATAATCCCCCGCCATTCACTCCTGTTATACACCTTTCTTCTCGCCTCTGGCAAACTCATTTCTCTCCTTCAAACATTCGTTTACTGACTCAATTCCACTTTTCTTTCGGTCTCCAGCCGGTCGGTTCCAACACACTCGCCTCTATACATCCGCTTAAACCAACCGACTATCATTCATCCTTTCCATATGACCAAACATCTCAACATACTTCCATTTATTCTCTATTTACCCCTTTCTTCACACTACACACCTCTCTAATACATTCATTCTCATTTTTATCAATTTCTTCTCACACCTAACCCACCCCTAAGATTGTCCATCTGAACACATTGAACTTTATGATTTCTTCTTATCCCAGACCTAGTCTCACTACTGATACAGTAACACAGGTAACAACATACCCTCATGTAAGACCCTAGCAACACTCTAATGACTTAGTCCCCTTTACATTCACCAACGATTTAATTGCCCAGCCATCCTTCCCTGCCATTCACAAGCTTTTCCTACTAACACACTGCAATCATCCGTCCCTTGTCCATTCCAAACATGTACCCCTCAATATCTAAACTCAGACACTTGTTGCCCCCCCCCCCCACCTCCCCAAGCTGCTCATCCATTTAACATAATTCAACCACTGAGGACTGTCCTCACTCACAACCATTACCTTACTCTTTATCCACTTTACTTTCAGCCCTCCCTTTTACACAGCCTGCAAATTCTCTCTTACCATCCTCTCAACTCTCTTCAGTTCCTCCACACAGAACCAAATATCCCGCATATAATAGGTAGGGCACCCCTCCACTCTCTCCATTCTCCTCATTCTAACACCATTTCCTGCCATCCCACCTCGAATTCTTTCATAAGCCCATCCATATACAAATTGAATAAGCAAGGAGACATAGCACAACCCTGTCTCACTCCGCTATTAATCCTAAACCAATCACGCATTGACACCATTTATTCTTAAACACGCTTCACTATCGTCATATCATACATCCTTTTGATTCCATTCAGAAGCCTAACACCAACACCATATATCACAACACCTGCCATAGAAAGCTTCCTATTAACTCTATCATACGCTGGTTGCAAATCCATAAAAACCTAATACAATTTATTCTTCTCCCTTATTTTCCTCAATCATTTGTTTAATTAAAGATTTGATCCACACCATCCTCTACACACTCCTAAAATCGCAGACCTTGTTCTCACGCAATCAGTCCTTCAGTCATGACGCATTTTTCGACAAAATACCAGCATATATAATCTTCCCTACAACACTCAAATAAACTTATTCCCCTAATAATTTCTAACTAGTTCCCTTTTCTCCGCTTACCCTTATATAAGGGTACTATTACCGCTCTCCTCCAATCCCTTGGAACTATACCCTCTATGAACCGCTTTTATTACACAACTTCCAAATCCAATCAAATCACCATCTCGCCTCCGTTCTTCATCATTTCACCAGTAAATATTCATCTATACCTGAAGATTTACTATTCTTCAACTTTCTTACTCTACCCATTACCTCCTCCTTACAAATAACCTCATCCCCAAAATACTATTCCCTTCTTGCACCATCAACCCACACACATTCATTATCAACCTCTTTCATTAACTGTTTAATATTGTGCATGATTTTCGATAAGTGTTCTTTCCACACCCTCACATCCATTTTCATCAGTTACAAGCACCATCCCTATTTCATTATTCTAGCAGTTTCCCCTTATTCTCATTCTTAACCTTTCGCGCTTCCCTCCAGAAGAGCTTATTCCCTTGTAAGTCCCATTCATCCTCCTTCCAAACTGTTCATTTTAGCCTCTTGTTTTCTCCTACGTATGCACCCTTTAGTATTTCTTTTTAACTCCTTATATAATTCCAAGCATCTTTCTTTTGAGACTTCATCATTGCTTTAGTAGATTCAACCACGCTTCTGTTTTACCTTTAACCGCTTTTCATCACCTCTTCATTCACAATTCACTGTTAACATTCTTACTTCCTACTTTAAGCACATCCACAAACACTTCCTTTGCACTACTACCAATTGCTTCCCTTCATTTGCCCCAAGATTTGTTCAGTATCAACTTGTTCACATTCAACCGATTTACTAGCGAGCGCCCTTACATACTTATCCTTATATTGTCTTGTTCACTTAACTTCTCACTCTTAATTTTACCTACTTCCTTTTGTATCACCTTCCTCTTCATCCCACAATTTTGGTGGAAATGTTGCTTAGAACTAACATAATATCCATACATCACATTCCTAACCCCTCACTGATTAACATCCAACACATACTTCAACTCTTCTTCAACCAACACAAAATCAAATCATACTTTTCACTTCGATACAATCTTCCTACACCAACTCAGTATACTTATGGATACTCTTGTTTTTAAAGAAAGTATTTCTTACACACATACCTCTCTCTTCACAGAAAATCAATCACCTTCCTACCATTCTCATTTTCTCCCGCCCCCAAAACCACCTGTTATGCCATCCCTTTTTTGATCACCTATTTTCCAACAATTCACATCCCCAACACGTATCAATCTTGAAGCCTACCTACTGCACCCATCACAAAACATATTCAGATTATCCCAAAAAAATCGTACTCTCTCCACGTTTCCCTCAGATGGACCATACGTCACACCCACACATACCTTGAACCTTTTTAAACTTAAATTAAACCATTAGAATTCTAGGACTCAAACACGCCAAGTCTACCATAGCTTTGTACCACAGGTCACTACAAAATTGAAACTCCTTCTCTCCCTCTCTCATTACTTTCCACACCAGCACACACCCATTTCACACCACACCACTCATTTTCACCGTTTCCTTTCATCTTTGTTTCAGTCACAGCGTGCAAATCAAATTTGCTCTTCTAAATACATCCATCACCTCTCTCCTCTTCTCCTCAACATTTTATTCCTCTGACATCCATGTACCTATAACGATTCTTACAATTTCGCCGAAAGATAAAAGGCCGTTTACGGCGATCAACACCTCTTCCGAGGCTGCATTAGCATTCCTGGCAAGAGTAGATGGTACGTAGCAGCCAACCCAACTACGCACCGTCCTTAGTCGCCTTCCTAACGGACACGTAGGACATACTGATGTTGGGCAATTCTTTCTCCCCCACACACAGGATATTTACATTCTTATCTTGTTCTAATATTTATGTTTTGAATCCACAGGTAACTCACAGGAAAAACAAAAAGCTAAGAAAGAAAAAAAATCCTACCGATTACACATAATACATATAATATAAAAAATGAAATAACATGAGAAATTCAATTAAATTCAAGCTTTACTTTACTATTTTAATTATTTATTCATTCTTTACTAATATAAATTTACTTTATGAATATCTATCAAACCATTATCAAATTATCAAACCATTATGCAAGATATAAAAAACAATTCAACAAGTAAATGAATTCAAAATTAAAATTATCAAAATCATCTCAAAAATAGTAACAAAAATAAACAATATGAAGTAAGGAAATTATTGTCACCTGGAGTGTCTCCAGCTTTTTGTTACGCTTTAATTGACAATTCCCCCAAATACAGCGAACCATCAGATCAAGGGACAATTCGACTGCTGGATCCAACCTCAACAGTACTATCATAAAAAAATCTTAAAACTAGTTGCCGCCGTCCTCTTGACCTCTTACGGCACCTCACCTCAAAGTCTTGGGGTGCGGACAGAAAGTCATTGCTGCGCCTCTACATCATGCTCGTGAGGGCTAAATTGGATTATGGCTGTGCCATCTATGGGCAGACCTTCCAATCATATCTTCGCCTCCTTGACCCTATTCAAAACGAGGGTCTGCGCATTGCAACGGGAGCATTTCGATCATCGCCTAAGGAGAGTCTGGAGGTGGAGACTGGGATAATGCCCTTGTCCCTGCGAAGAGAGCAGCTTATGTGCTCTTTATTCCTTCGTATTCAGGTCCCTGCTTCTTCAGCTTTGTCACCCTTAATAGAGAGATTCCTCCACATTCCTGCATATTGGCCGTTCGCTGGGGTTGTGACTCCTATTTTTGATTTCCTTGGTCTTCCTTTTCATTCGGTTTTGCGCTACAATTTCGACGACGCTCATGTGAAATGGATTTCTCCTCCCCCCTCTGTCTGTTTCGGGATCCAGTCCTTCACCAAGGCTGAGACACATCCGGCGACGTTGAGGGGTTCCTTTCTGTCTCATAAAGAGATCCACAATGACTCGACACCTGTCTACACTGATGGCTCCAAAACGGTAGGCGGAGTGGGAGCGTCGGCTGTCTTCCCAGATTTAGCCATTTCCCACACCCTGCCTGCCTATACGTCCATCTTTTCGGCTGAGCTCATAGCGCTGGTTTTGGCTGTGGGCAGAATTAGCAACCTACCACCCGGACGTCGTTATACAATCTTCTCGGACTCTAGAGGCGCTCTCTTGGCTCTGCTCGATCGGTCAACAAGGAATCCTTTGGTTTCATCTATCCAAAAGTTCATCGGCTCTGTTCAATTGACTGGGAGTGGCATTGAGTTCTGTTGGGTCCCTTCCCATGTGGGTGTTCCGGGGAACGAGAGAGCTGATGCGGAGGCCAACCGTGCTGCCGCCGGCAGGGTATCTAGCAGACGGTTCCTTCCCATGACTATACTGTTGGGACACCTCCCTGCGACTGATTTTTACGCATGTGTCCGTCAGGGTTTCCTCTCCTGCTGGGAGACTTGTTGGGCGGAGGATTCTCGTGGCGCCAAGCTGCGGAATGTTAAACCTCGTTTAGGTCAATGGCCGTCCTCTTGTAAACGGAGTCGCCGCCAGGAGGTGGTTCTCGCCCGTTTACGAATTGGACATACCAATCTCACGCATGGCTTTCACATGGTGAGAGAGCAACCCCCATCCTGTTCGTTTTGTTCTTCGAGTGATCCTCTTACTATAGCCCATATATTTGTGGGTTGCGATGCAGTCTCAGCCATCCGACTCCAGTTCTTCCCTGACATTCTTACCATTCCTTTCCGGAATCGCCTTGCTCATATTTTATCTGACTCTCCCCATTTTCGAAGTGACAAAGTTTTTGCGTTCCTCCATGAGCTGAACATCTTTTATCGATTGTAATCCTCTTGTTCCGTTATTTTTTTCTCGTTCTGTGTAGGGACTTCCCCTGTTGTTGGTTTTACTGACACGGTATAGCCGCTCTTTTTTTGCGCGCAGTGGTGGTCTCTGTACACATCCTCAAAAAAAAAAAAAATTGTTATTATTATTATTTCTTCCTCATATCCCCAGATTGGGGGTGAGGTACGTAGCATACAGCGGAACAGAAAAGTAGAAGAACATGATGCAAGTCGAAAAGAAAGTTCTCCCTCCCCCCTTTTACAGTTCCCTTTATACCCCCAGTGAGAAATCATGGCAATCAGAAAATTCCACCCTGAGGTTTCACGAGATGGCGACGGACCCTCTCTGTGGGATCTCGTCAATGTGGGGTTCATCACCTGGGCAAAGCCCACAACCATACCCCCTCACAAATCCCGCCATTTCACTCCTGTTATGCACCTTCTTCTCGTCTCTGCCAAACTCGCATTCCTCTCCTTCAAGCATTCCTTTACTGACTCAATCCACTTTTCTTCTGTCTCCCAGTCGGTATACATCCTCTTAACCAACAGACTATCATTCATCCTTTCCATATGACCAAACCATCTCGATGTACTTTCATTTATTCTCTCATTTACGCCCTTCTTCGCACTACACAACTCCCTAATGCGTTTATTCCTCATTTTATCAATTCTTCTCAAACCTAACTCGCCCCTCAGATTTTCCATCTGAACACCTTGTATCTTAGATATATACCTCTTATTCCAGACCATAGTTTCTCTACTATAAAATAGCACAGGTAACAACATACCCTCATGCAAAATCCTAGTGCACTCAAGACTTAGTCCCTTCACATCCAACCAAGAATTTGATTGCACCAGCCACCTTCCTACCTTTCACAACTTTCCTACTACAACTCTGCATCATCCGTTCCATTTTCATTCAACATATATCTTAAATATTTAAACTCAGATAATTGTTCCAGTTGCTCACCATCTAACATGACTTCACACTGCGGACTCTCCTCGCTCACTATCATAACCTAATTCTTATCTACATTTACTTTCAAACCCCTCCTTTTACACACCCTGCCAAACAACTCTACCAATCCTCTCAAACTCTCTTTAGATTCACCACACAAAACCAAACCAAGTCATCCGCATATAATAAGCAGGGAACCTTACACTCATTTCCATTCCCATCATTTTAACACCTTCCCCTGCCACCCAAACCTCTAATTCTTTCATAACTCCATCCATATACAAATTAAATATCCCAAGAGACATAACTACATCCCTGCCTCTCTCCGCTATTAATATTAAACCAATCACTTTCGAATCCATTTATTCTTACACACGCTTCACTATTGTCATACATACTTTTGATTCCATTCAGAAGCCTACCACCAACACCATATATCACTAACACCTGCCACAGAGCTTCCCTAATAATCCTGCCATATGCCTGTTGCAAATCCACAAAATCTTATTTTTCTTTTCTCTCAGCTGGCACAGCTGGTTCTAACACTTCTAGTAAGCGTAACCTATGTCATTGAATACACCTAATATTGGTGTCTACCCCTATGTTATAAGGTATGGGGAGTCGATTGCCTTAGTTTATAACGGTCTAGTGGCACTCCAAGTAAGAGTTAGTACCCCGCCCCCCTTTTCTAATGTACTTCTAGTGCGATATATCGTATGTGACAGAATACACCCGATATTGGTATCGATTAATACATAATCAATACTGCTGAATCGATTCCTGTGGTTTATGATGGAATCAATTCACTCCTACTATGATTTAGTATTAGATAGTACCCCTACCCCCCTTTTCTAATGCATCTGTGGAACATTTTTGTTTTTGGAGCTATGAAGCTGAGCTCGGTGTTGACTATGTTTTGAGGTATGCCGAGTTGATGTCCGCTATTGCCAAGCGTGGCGTTTCAGCCGCTACGGTTTTAGAACTCACCAACATGCGTTTTTCGTGGCCGGTTTACCCTTCATCAAAAACCTATCATGATGGGTGTCAAACAGGGGTAGAACATCTCAAAAATGAGATTCCCGTGGTTACTTTCTCGAACGCCAGAAGTAGTAACAGGGTCATTCCGGTCGTGCTTACCACCTGACCAGCGATGAGCACAATCGCTAATCAGGTGGATATTTTTTACTCAGCTACCTTCATGGTTTTTTTTTTTTTTTTTTTTTTTTTTTTTTTTTTTTTTTTTTTTTTTTTTTTTTTTTTTTTTTTTTTTTTTTTTTTTTTTTTTTTTTTTTTTTTTTTTTTTTTTTTTTTTTTTTTTTTTTTTTTTTTTTTTTTTTTATTTTTTTTTTTTTTTAAAGGCAACAACCTTGTTGACTTGCGTCCGCCATTTTGTTTTATATTGCGTTTTTTTAATCTTCGTCATATTTTTCAAACGTCGTTTTCGCCGGGATAATCGCAAATTCATCGTTCTTCGGCCATCGTCCGTTTTTTTAACAAGTTTCGCGGATGATCCGTCGCATTCCGTAGCAAAGAACGCACGCAATAAAGAACCGCTAAGTAGAAAGACCAAGAGCTAAGATGCACTTTCATATGTATTATACGCAGCAATTATTATATTTTACGATACGAAAACATTTCGTATTCTTTTAAAACTTATACCATATATATATATATATAATATATATATTATTTAAAGTATATATATATATATATATTATATATATATATATATATATTTATATTTATATATTATTTATATATATATACTATATTTTTATTTATATATATATATATATATATATATATATATATATACAATACGCTTTTCTGCATTTATGTACAAATGGAATTCGGGTTTTAAAATGTTTAAAAACTAAAAGATTTAATCACAAGGTGGCCAGCCTGGTGACTAAACTTTTAGTCTTTTATTTGCCCTAGCACTAGGGCTTCCACCTCACCGTTGGCAAAAATGGGATTCTAAATAATTAGGTTAAGAGAAAAAACCTCTTACCTATAATAGAAACTTCAAGTTTTTTTCAAAAACTTCATGCTTCTGTTAAATACCATGAATATTCACTCTTAGTTAAACTGACATGTAGTTGTAATATTTAACTTCTATAATTTATACAAAAATAATTTAATTCTACCTTTATTCAAATAAAATAAAAAATATTTATTTAATATCTATCCAGAATATGATAAATATTATATTTGTATGGGATAACTATTACAATTTATTTGTTCCGTTACTGCACATATATATATATATATATATATATATATATATATATATATATATATATATATATATATATATATATATATATATATATATATATATATATAGATATTGTATATATATAAACCTATTCTTTATATATATATATATATATAAATATATATATATATATATAGTATAATATATATTTAAATTTATAAATTAAAATTACAAAATTTAAAAATAAATTTTTGGAATTAAATATTGGAAATTAAATATTGAACACTGCATATATGATTATGAGTTTCAGGGTTTTATATATCATATATAATATTATATATATATATATATATATATATATATATAATATATATATATATATATATATATATATATATATAATATATATATATTAATACATAGTATTATACATCTATAAATATTATTTATATATATATATATATATATATATTATATATATAATATATATATTATATATATATTATAATGAAATGGCTTGTTTGACCATGATATTTCGGCTTTGACCTTGCCGGAACCCTATACCCAGCCTACACCTAGCCTCCACCCAGCATTCCTAACCAAACCTTTGCTGACCTAACATAACCTAAAACGGACCTAATTTGCGGTTTCTTATGTTTGGAAGGAGTTTGTTAACATAACCTAACCTAACCTAACCTAACCTAACCTAACCTAACCTAACCTAACCTACCTAACCTAATCCTAACCTAACCTAACCTAACCTACATATATATATACTATATATATATAACTTGGTGACCATGATATTTCCGGCTTGAACTTGCGGATACCCTATACCTAGCATACACCTAGCCTACACCTGCACCTAACCTAACCTAACCTAACCGCTAACCTAACCTGACCTAACCCAATCCTACCTAACCTAACCTACCTAAACTAAACCTAACCTAACCTAACCTACACCTAGCGTACACCTACACTAGCCTACACCCAGCCTAACACCTATCCTACTCCTGAACCTAGCCTCCACCCCGCCTTGAGCTCATCCAGGTAACTGATGCCTAGCCTTTGGTAGGTATCTGTGCTAACATGAGGTCTATGTAGGTAACCTGACCTGTATGATCTATCCTAACTTATTTCCATCCGCGGACAGACACACACACACACACCCACTTATACTTATACACACGCACACACACACACACACACAACGCCATTCACTATGACACTTATACACAATACATTCCACTCTTATACAGCCACATTCACTATGACAACTTATACACCATTCACTATGAACTGCATTTACCCAATAGATCACTTACATTTACACTTATCACACAAGCGGTCACAAACACACACACACACACACACACACTACACACACACACCACACACACACACACTTAACACTTATACACACATTTCATAATGACACTTACACTCACGCATAAGACATTACACTTACATTACACTTATACACAGTATAAACACACGGACCAACCCTTTGGTCTTCCATGGGTCCATTTTGGGCCCACCCTATTTTTAGGCACTTAAACAATTTTTTATTAAAACATTTTCGCAACTAAAACTGTGAACTCATTACAGAATCTTTTTATAATTTTACTTAGTACTTTTAATTTATAAATTTTTTAAAAAATTGCATGTAAAGAAGAAAAAACCAGAGTGCCTGATATATAAACATTTTTATTTTACTACAATTGTACGAAATTTTATTAAAAACATATACTTTACAGACCTTAAAGCAGTAAATCAGTAAATCAATAGAGGTGTTACCTAACACCTAGGGGGATTAGTATGCTTTTGTTTTACTGCTTTAACTGTTTTACTCATGTTTTACTGGTCTTTAAACTCATGTTTTTACTGGCTTTAACTTTATGTTTTACTGCTTTAAACTCACATATTTATTAACATTACATACCTTAAGCAGTAAATCAGTAAATCATATCCAAACATAGTTACCTAAAACCTAGGGGGTTTAGTATGGTTTTGTTTTACTGCTTTACTGCTTTAACTCATGTTTTACTGCTTTAGCTTATATGTTTTACTGCTTTAACTCACATATTTATTAACATTACATACCTTAAAGCAGTAAATCATAGTAATCAATAGAAGGTGTTAAACCTAACACCTAAGGGGTTTAGGTAGGCTTTTGTTTTAACTGCTTTACTGGCTTTAACTCATGTTTTACTGCTTTAGCTTATATGTTTTTACTGCTTTTAACTCACATATTCCCTTACATTACATACCTTTAAAGCAGTAAATCAGTAAATCAATAAGAGGTGTTACCTAAACACCTAGGGGGTTTTAGTATGCTTTTGTTTTACTGCTTTTACTGCTTTAAACTCATGTTTTACTAGCCCTTTAACTCATATGTTTTCCTGCTTTAACTCACATATTTTAGTAACATTACATACCTTAAAGCAGTAAATCAGTAAAATCAATAGAGGTTGTTACCTAACACCTAAGGGATTAGTGTGCTTTTGTTTTACTGTTTTAAACTGCTTTAACTCATGTTTTTACTGCTTTAACTCATGTTTTACTGCTTTACTCATATGTTTTACTACTTTAACTCATATATTTATTAACATTTATGTTTTTTATTTTGTTTAATACTTTTTATTTATTTTTATTTATTATTTTTAATTATTATTTTTATTTTTATTATTTTATTTTATTTATTATTTTATTATTTTATTATATTTAGTGTATTTACATCATGCCTATTGTTAATATTATTTAGAACACACACACAACACACACACACACACACACACACACACACACACACACACACACCCACAACACCTTAACACTTATATACACACATTCCACTATGACACTTTTACACACATTCACTATGACACACTTCCATTTACCCATAGACACTTACATTTATATGTACTTACACACACACACACACACACACACACACACGCACACACACACACACACACACACACACACACAGATTTTCTTACACACTCACACACAGATTTACTTACACACGCAGATTAACTTCACACATAACGTATTGTTTCTTTAAACATTTTGTTTTAATTAAGCACGTACATTTAAATTACTCATTCAAATATAACTGAAATTATTTCAAAGTTTCTTAAAATTATATAAATAAATCAATCATTATCTTGGAACAAAGAATTTATTATTAAGTGTTAATACTTTTTATTTATAAATTTTATACTATCAAGTTTTTAAAATAACTTTTACTAAAATTTTATGAAAATTTTATTCAAAAATCATATATGTTTACCGAATTTAAAGCAATAAATCAGTAATCAGAAGGCCAGCCCCTAGCACGCCTCTACATCAAGCTATGCCACGTTTTATTCTATTGACTTACTGCTTTACATCATCTTTATGCAATGTAATAAGTATAAAAATAACAAAATAAGCTCTTCTCTGCTAACATAACATGTTTTTTATTAAAATCAATTCTAATTTTTTATTTAAAAGTTAAAATTATCACTTACATTTATATTATTCACTCGAAGTTAACTAAAAATAATTTCAAATTTTTAAATTTTTTGTTTTCTTTTATTATTATTATTATTATTTCTATGTACATTGACAATCCTACGAGAAAACACAACAACCCGTACTCCTTACAGATACGAAACTGACATCTCTCTGTAAAATGTGTTGTGAAATAACTACTTTAGGATAATCCTTTTTTGTATCCCGGGGCGATTTAAACCCCTAATTCCAGGTCAAATATATTTCAAACTGACCTTTTTTCTGTAAAATGTGGTGCAAATAACTACGTTAGGCCTAAATTTAGGCCTAAATTTAGATAAGCCTTTTTGTAGACGGGCTAATTTAAATCCTAATACCAAGACAATAGATAATTGCAGGAAAGAAAAGAATCATTGTTATTATTAATTTTTATAAATATATTTCAAACTGAAACATGCTGGATTGCGTTAAGATCCTTTAAGCAGGTAAGAAGGAAATGTTTCCTTACTTGTGATTGGTCGGAGTATTCTTCCCTTAGTTCATAAGCTAACCACCAGGGCTCAGCATGAGACCCACCCGCAAAGGCAGCCAACCCCGCACCCGCTGGTGCGTCCTGCCGCCGCGTCCCCAGCCCGCCGCGTGCGCCCGCAGGGGCAATATTACCGCGTAACCGCCGCGGGCGCCCGCAGGCGCAATATTTCGCGCGAATTATTATTTAGAACACACATACACACCCGCACAACATACCACACACACACCACACACACACACACAACACCCCACACACACACCCACACACACAACGACAGGTCTTACATAATTTGCACAGAAGTTGTTAAAAACATTTTATTTTTATTTTTTATTATTATACTTATGGTTATTACTTTATGCCTATTTGTTATTATTATTTAGAACACACATACACAAACACACACGCACACATACACACACACACACACACACACACACACACACACACACGCACACACATACACATATAACGTATAATTTATTAAAACATTTTATTTTTATTTTATTATTATACTTAGTGTTATTTACTTCATGCCTATTGTTATTATTATTATTTAGAACACACATACACACACTCACACACACACACACACACACACACACACACACACACTTACACATACGCACCCACCCACTCCAATATTTGGATCCCTCAAACTTTGATTGCCTCCTAGCTTTGATGCTCAACTTTTGATGCCTCAGTTTTGACGCCTCAACTTTGATGCCTCAGCTTTTGATGCCTCAACTTTGATACCTCAGCTTTTGATACCTCAGCTTTGATACCGCAACTTTAATAACTTAGCTTTGGTACCTCAGCTTTAGTGGTTCATCTTTGATGACTCATCTTTGATGGCGTCATCGTTGATACCACCTATATTGATGATTCATCTTATAAGCAGTTACACTTACCATAGAAACTTACACTTACACTTATACACACATACACTATATCTCTTATTCACACATACGCACATACACATAGACACTTACGTTCACCCATAGACATTTACACTCGCACACACACACAACACAATATATATAAATAATATATATATACACACACACACACACACACACAATATATATATATATATATATATATATATATATATATATATATATATATATATATATATATATATATATATATATATATATATATATATATATATATATATATATATATATATATATTATAAGTTATATATATATATATATATATATAATAATATATATACTATATATATAATTTCATTCGCGAAGGAATATTGCGCCGGCGGGCGCCCGCGGGGGGCGGGAACGCGGTAATATTGCGCCTGCGGGCGCACGCGGCGGGCGGGGACGCGGCGGGACGCACCAGCGGTGCGGGTTGGCTGCCTTTGCGGGTGGGGCTCATGCTGAGCCCTGGTGGTTAGCTATGAACTAGGGGGAAACCTACTCCGTCCAATCACAAGAAAGGAAAGCAATTCCTTCTTACCTGCTTAAAGGATCTTACCGATCCAGCAATGTTTCAGTTTGAAATATATTTATAAAAAATAATAATAACAAATGATTCTTGTCTATACTGGAATTACCTTTTGACCTGGTATTAGGATT
>JABUQX010087854.1:20000-34273 GCA_015478945.1 Trachelipus rathkii
ATCGTATCCTCTTCAAACTTGGCATGCCTTCTTTATATGTGTTTAACATCGTTGCATCCAGTGTTTCGTGCCGTTACGTCCAAGGGGGGTGGGGGGTCCCCACCCCCAAAACCTAAAAATGGACTTAGAAGGCTGAAATTTGGTGTGCGTGTAGAAGAGAATAAATGAAATAGAATGGCGATGTTAAATTAAATTGCGAACCATATGGGCCGGAGCCGGAGCCGATTGCGGAGCCAGATTGGATAAACCTAATTAACATATCTTAACAACGGGTGGGTTAGAGATATCGTATCGTTTTCAAATTTGGCATGCCTTTTTTATATGTTGCAACATCGCTACATTCAGCGGATTTTATACCAAACGATCAAGTTCTTCCTGAAGAATTTTCAAGTAATAATTTATGTATTTGCGAATTATTAATTTAATTTCCCCCAAAAATAGTTAAAGTTAAAAAGATAGTTAATGAACACCCCAATTATAATTCGCAAAGATATTCAGTTGCCGGAAGGTTTACGACTTGCAGACTGAATTGCCGTGGGCCTGGGTGGTCTCCTCTCTGCACCGCCCCCTCTCCTCCAGGAACTCTCTCATGCGTCGTAAGTTCGTAACCCAACTGCTTCTATATAAGATAGTTAATAGTCAAGAAAAGTATATTTTTTCGCTTCCTTTTGTGCGAGTTATCTATGAAAAATGTTTCATAAACTACGATAGCACCAAGGTAACCTCGATATTTTAAAGATATTTTGTAATAGTTTTTTTTGTTGTTTATATTTTTAAATATTACAAAAAATGTTACTTCACAAAAAATTTTCTTAACTGGAATATCTGATATACTAAGCATTGTGATTTTTAAAAATAAATGGCTAAGGTTACCACAAAGGAATGAAAAAGTATAGGTTTATTGCAAAACTTTATTTAGAACAAAAGTTTCCTATATATAAGTAGAACGTGAAAAGGTATTAAAAAAAAAAAAAAAAAAAAGTATACAGTATATATTACTTCTATAAATATTTACCAATATTTGATAAATTTCAACAAAAATTTACGAGACTAAAAAAAAATGTTTCCTCTCCAATGTCAGAAATGCGACTAAACTGAAAATTTGAAAGTTCAAGCATTTTCTGGAAATTATTTGGTACTTTTTTTTTGTACCATTTTGTTGCTAGAATAGAGAGAAAATTGTTTTTCTTAGGGTAACTAAACTATATATATATATTTATATATATATATATATATATATATATATATATATATATATATATATATATATATATATATATATATATATATATATATATATATATATATATATATATATATATATATATATATATAGTATTCTTTTACACTTGGCCATGTAGGGGGCTCGAGCCGACGGGGAACAGAGGGGGACGTTTTCCATACCCCGTAGGAGAGGGGCGGAAACCCCCGGGACACCCAAATACCAAAGAGCGGGGGTTCCGGAGACCCTCCCCGGAGGGGGGGAAATAGTCCTACCCTGTCTTTCCCCGGAAGGCCGAGAGACCCCGACTCCTGCCATCGGTGCGGTATACCCTTGGGGTTCCCATTAGTTTAAAAAAATAAATATATATATATATATATATATATATATATATATATATATATATATATAGTAATATATATATATATATATATATATATATATATATATATATATATATATATATATATATATATATATATATATATATTTATATATATATATATATATATATATATATATATATATATATATATATATTTCAAGTGACGTCACAAGAATTCTAACAGAAATAATATTTCGCAATTTTGTAATTTTTTATAATTATATTTCACCAGTTCATTAGAAAATAACATAATTAATATATTTCGAAGATAAAATAGTGGTTCGAAAACTTAAAAACATTAAAAAAACATTTTTTAACGATTTCATGTGACGTCACAAACTTATAAAAATAAAAACTCAGGAGTGCTAAGAACAAAACTAGCAACCTTACGGAAGGAAGAAAAATTCAAAATTCCAGATTTCTATATGAAATTTCTTCCGTTTGAAAGAATATTGACAAATCAAATGGGAAAGTGGAGAACTTTTTCCGTTTAGAAGAATTCTTGCCAAATCAAAAACGCCAAAAAATAATAAAAAATATACTAAAGTATACAAAAAAAATATTCGTTTTCTTCTCGCAAACCATTAGAAAGTGTTGCAAGATCTAAAAGGTACCAAAAAAGAACCGGGACAAGCATGCGTCTCTCGAAGTTAATTATATAAAAAAAATTTTAAAAAAATTTTTCCATTTTTTTTTCAATACATTCTATATAGGTTCAATATAAAGATTGAAAATTTTATTCTAAATAAACTTCTTTCAAAAGTCTATAGTTTTTAAAATAGTAACTTTTTTTTTCGTATAATTCATAAAAATATTACTAAAGTGTACGTAAAAAAATTCGCTTTTTTCTCGTGACCCATTAGAAAATCTGGCAACAGCTAAAATGTACCAAAAAATAGACTACGCGAAAGTAAGCGTCTTTTACTTGAATTACTTAAAAAAAATACGAAATCTTTTTTTTGATTTGTTTGTTTTAATACGGGGTTTTTAGGTTCTACATATTAATAGTAAACTTTTGTCCTAAATAAAGTTTATTTAAAAGTCTATAGTTTTCACTTCCCTATTGGTTACCTTCACCAAATAAATTTGGTTCATGTTAATAAATCCTTACGTTTTTCTCTAACTCATAAAATTTTAGGTTAAATTTTTACAACTTAGTTTAAATTTTTAAAATGTTTGGTAAAAAAAATTACTTACATTAATGGTAATATATTTTTAATGGAAGTTGAAGTTTTATAATGTCAACATTACATTTTTTTATAATATATATATATATA
Organism: Trachelipus rathkii; assembly: GCA_015478945.1. NCBI lineage: Eukaryota > Metazoa > Arthropoda > Malacostraca > Isopoda > Trachelipodidae > Trachelipus > Trachelipus rathkii. Next base: position 22,885 of record JABUQX010087854.1, read on the forward strand.
TATATATATATATATATATATATATATATATATATATATATATATATATATATATATATATATATATATATATATATATATATATATATATATATATATATATATATATATATATATATATACGTTGTATGTATGTTTAAAATTCTGCAATATCCTTTAATATTATTTCAAATAGATTTTTTCCTTCATTTCTTTTACTCCACGCATACTTCCCAATATATGAATCAATCATCTTTATGTTCATTCCTTTTTGTTTTTTAGTTTTATATTTAACCCTTTCGACGCGACTTTTGCAGGATTAGTTTAGAAACTTGAACAAATGGTTTTCCTGCATCTTTTGATGAGTACATAAACATATGTTTTCCCCAAATTCGTGATTTCATCCTATCATTAAAATTTTTGATGGGACATATGTGTCCCACTAGCACTATAATGTGGGACTAAAGTGTCCCACTAGCACTATTATGTGGGACTAAAGTGTCCCTTTAGTGCTATTTACTTCCATATCAAAATATTTTGTGAATGAACTATTTGCAATTTTTACACTTACTTTTCATAAGAAGGTTCTAAAACAAAGTGACCTCAAATTTTATTCAAATAAAAAAATTAATCCTCACAAAAAAATCTATAATTTCTAGTATATAGATGAATATAATTTGGACATTTTGAAAATAAACCTAAACTTTATACTAGGACATTTTGAAAATAAACCTATACTTTATTCACACACACACACACACACATATATATATATATATATATATATATATATATATATATATATATATATATATATATATATATATATATATATATATATATATATATATATATATAAATATATATATATATATATATATATATATATATATATATATATATATATATATATATATATATATATTGTACATGATATGGAATAAAGCAGTTTTTACATAAAGCAACCTGGCATTCTCGGTAAATTGTCTTTGTCCTTTTTTCTATTTTCTTTGGTCACATCTAGCACATCTCCCTCTCGTTTCTCCTTCTATTGGGAAATTGCTTCCAACATGCTTCATAAACTTACATTTTCTGAGGGTCTCCCAAAGCTTCTCTTTCTACTAATGTCTGCCTCAGATTTCCCTTTCTCAATAAGCTCTTCTCCTAAATCAATTAGTTATGTTGAAAATGGAGTTTTTTTTATAATGTACATCATTATAAATTACCCATGCATGTTTTAGAGAGCAGTTGAAATATAACTTTGACAGCAGCAATCTTGCTATATCCATTGACATTGCATTTTTTATAGCAATATTACCTACTGATTGTTTCAGAGACCAATACAATTCCATTTTTGGCAGTCTGACATAACCCATTATAATTGAAATCCTCAAAATAATCATTATTTCTCCAACGCTAGTTGGAGAATTTGAAAAGTCTTTTTCTTCCCCATATAATTTTAACCGCTCATTTGTACACTGTGGAATGAAAATTAACAAACTTCTAGGGAATAATTCAAAAATATATCCAAAACAGTTGATGACCTGTTGATATCAGCAAGTACAAACCCATTTATTTTGTTAGGAATTGTAAATTTTGGAACCAAAGATGAATTAACTTCAGACCACTCTGACTCATTTTCCAATACTGTAGAGTGCAGATGCTTCATCTTCAATATCACTGTCTTCATCTTCCTGTGAGCTCGACTCATTTTCAGATTCCCCTGATAAATAGTCGTCTGATGAAAACTCTTCATATTCTTCCAATAGTGATGAAATTTTGCTGTATCTTGCTGGTCTATTCTTATCAGTAATATATAGACACTGAGATATATATATATATATATATATATATATATATATATATATATATATATATATATATATATATATATATATATATATATATATATATATATTATATATATATATATATATATATATATATATATATATATATAGTATATATATATATATTTATATATATATATATATATATATATAATAGTGTGGAATGTATTTATTGCTATTTTTACATGCCGAATTTAAAAAAAAATTACTGCAATGTAAATTTATACTGGGCGACAGGGACAATTATATCCCAGGAATAAACGCGGAAGGGACAATATAGTACCATGAAGTATTTTTTAGCTATATCCTAAAACGTAACAATTATAAATTCTATTATATAACTCTTAAAACATTAAACACATGTTACACACATGATTTTAGTATATTCATGGAAAAATACTAAATAAAAAGCAATGAAAAACCTACTTCAAGCATTACATTTGTTGACTTTTGCAGAAACAAGTAGCCTACGTTCTACCTGTAGTAGGTGAGATAATTTTTTTTCAAATATCGCTCAAATCGTACGTCTGGCACCGAACAGAACTCTAAATGTCGGTAAGCCTTATATACTTTGTTTTTTGGGTAATATTTGTCCCAAAATGAAATTTTATTTTCTTGTGGGACATATATGTCCCAAGAGCGTCGAAAGGGTTAAAAACACTCCACGTACTTTCCACCGTCATGTTTTGTTCACCAATGCATATTGGATTAATTAGCACAAACCTGTGAAATAAATTAAATATTATTTTTAACAAAATTGAACTTTCTTAATCTAATGCAATATAAGCTAATCTACTCCATAATCTAACCTATGTAACCTTACCTAACCTAATTTAACTTAACCTAACCTAACCTAACCTAACCTAACCTAACCTAACCTAACCTAACCTAACCTAACCTAACCTAACCTAACCTAACCTAACAACCTAACCTAACCTAATCTAACCTAACCTAACCTAACCTAACCTAACCTAACCTAACCTAACCTAACCTAATCTAACCTAACCTAACCTAACTTAACCTAACCTAGCCTAACCAAACCTAACCTGACTTAATCATAACGTTATATAACGTAACCTAACCTAAGGTAATCAAATTTCAAATTAAAAATAATGATTTATGTTACCTCTCGCAAGTAGTTTTTGAATTTAACACACACTGGTTGACAAATATTTAATTCCTTTTTGTTTTAATGTAATGTAATTAAATACCATAAGAAACATAAATAACAATAATTAAAATATTGAAGAACAATCATGAACATTTTTTTAGCACCAATACAGTTAATAACTAAATAAAATTGTTTAAAAAAACTTAAAATATAAATAAAAATTAAAAAGAAAAGAATTAATAATTTATCGAGCTTCACCAATACTGTAAATATTGAATAACTTATCTTCTCTTTCATAGGGTAAATTTTACTTTTTCATTATTAACAAAACTTCACCAAAGAACGTAAGAAAAAATTAACATGACCCATAAATTTAAAAATAATGTGCAAATAAATTTTACAAATAAAATTACTTTTTTTCCCTCTCTATTGGAATATTTGATATTATAGTAATTATATATATATATATATATATATATATATATATATATATATATATATATATATATATATTATATATATTTATTCATATATACCATATATATACGTATCTTTTTTTTGTCTATATATATATATATATATATATATATATATATATATATATATATATATATATATATATATATATATATATATATATATATATATATATTTTTTTTTTTTAATACCTCTTTCTATATTTTTATATATAATTATACTAATATTTTTATTTTAAGAAACTATAAACATATCAATATTTTTTTAATAATTTTTGATCAAATGTGAAGTAACTTCTACTATATTTTTATTTTTTTTAAATATCTATTTTCAAAATTTTATTTTAATAAATAAAAGTATATTTCAATTACATTTATTAAATAATAACATAAGATTAAAATAAAGTCTCATATATATTTATTTTGGTGGCTGAAATTTAACAATATCACAAAGAATTTGTTCAAATAAATCTTCATCTTTGTTTTGTTTCCTCCACATGAATTCAAACAAATAGCTACCAAGTAAATTTCTAGCTGTTCCACATTCCTTTTTATTGCGTTGTTTCGCCTGAAACCATAATGATTCAATCTTCTGTGTATGAGCTCCATTCCCAGGGTTGACAAAGTTTGTAGAATGGTTAACAGGGATATGTCGATATTTCATTTTTGGAATCTTGTCGATATCCTTATATGCAGCCCACGAGTCAGATATTATTAATGTTTCTGCTTCGATATGCTTCTCAATTTTTAGTAGAACTTTTTAATAATTTTTCAAAAAATAAAAATATAGTGAAGTAACTACATTTTATCAAAAAATTATTTTTAAATCGTATAATGTTTAAAATTTTATAAATAAAAATATCGATATTATTATCGATTAAAATATCGAAGGGGGGGGGGGTTATTACGAACCAGGCCCTATATATATATATATATATATATATATATATATATTATTAGATATTATTATTGGTTATTATTATTTCATATAAAGAAATTCATAGAAGAAGAGTTAAAGAAGAGATATTACATATTATTATTATTATTATTACATATATATATATATATAATACATATAAAAAAGCAACATAGCTAATATTGGCACTTTTCCAGGTAGTTTATATACATAAGGTATTTTTTTTAATACTTGATTTTTATTATTATTATTATTATTATATATATATATATATATATATATATATATATATGTTGAGTTATATATAGTTAGATATATATATATATATATATATATATATATATATACTTATTATTATTATATTCTTATATATTATATTTATATATATATATATATATATATATATATATAGAGAGAGAGAGAGAGAGAGAGAGAGAGAGAGAGAGAGAGAGAGAGAGAGAGAGAGAGAGAGAGAGAGAATTTCAAATATTTTTACAATATATTTCAAATATATTCAAAGGGTGGGCGATAGTTTTGTACTCGCGAATTTCGCGTATTTTTTTCGCTCGAACAGCAAGGTATGACGCTTGGCTTTTTCCTATATATTTTATATGAAATATGAAGATCTACCCGTACGCCCATAGCTTTGAAATTTACTCTTAAGAACAGAGTAGGAAGGAAAATTTCCAAATGAATTTAATTATTATAATTGTTATTACTAAAAAGTAGTTGATTTTCTTTAAATTTATTTTATAAATCGGTTCTTTTTACACTTTCATATAAAATTTAAATAATTTATTTTACTTTCATATAAATTCACTTCCATTAAAAGACTAAAAATATTGGCAGGAGCCACCCAATCCTGCCCCAATCCCATGTATATCGTTTCCCTTGATATATTATATATATATATATATATATATATATATATATTATATATATATATATATATATATATATATATTATATATATACATATATATATATTATTATTGTTGTTATATATTATATATATATATATAATATATATATATATTATATTATTATATACATATACATATATATTATATATACATATATTAAAGAGTTATATATATATATATATTATTATTATTATTATATATATATATATATATATATTATTATTATTATTATATATATATATATCGTGAAACAGATATAGGACATATTTCCTATTCTATATACAATATTATTAGTGATGGGACGATTAATCGTCATCGGCAAAATCGGCATATTTTTTTTTACATCGTTATCGTCATCATCGTCATCGTCATCGGCAAATTTCGCCGATTATTTTGCCGATTAATTGAACAAATATTAAGAATTTTGAATAATATTAAAACTCAATAATAATAATAATAATAATAATAATAATAATAATAATAATAATAATAATAATAATAATAATAATAATAATAATAATAATAATAATAATAATAATAATAATAATAATAATAATAATAATAATAATAATTATATATATATATATATATATATATATATATAATATATATATATATATATATATATTTATTTATATATATATATATATATATATATATATATATATATATATATATATATATATATATATATATATATATATATATATATATATATATATATATATATATATATATATATATATATATATATATATATATACGGTGGATAGAGTACTTTGATGAGTTGCTGAATGTGGAGGTGCAGCCGGAAGAGGAAGGGGAGAGAGAGGAGGAGGAGAGAAACGAAGAGGGAGTGGAGGAGGAGGGAATAACGGAGGAGGAATTTGTGGAGGCGTTAGGGAAAATGAAGAGCGGAAAGACTCCTGGTGAGGATGGGATACATATTGAATTGCTGAAGGAGGGAGGAGAGGAGCTGAAAGCCTTGATGCTGAGATTTCTGAACAGGTGTTGGGTGGAGAGTAGAGTGCCGGAAGGTTGGGGAAGGTCAATAATAGTTCCCATTTATAAAGGTAAGGGGGACGCAGGAGATTGTAAAAATTATAGAGGAATCTCACTAATTGATCACATGGCTAAGTTATATGAAAGAATATTAGAAAGAAAATTAAGATCAAAAATAGAGCCAAGATTAGGTGAAGAGCAGTATGGGTACAGAGTAGTGATGCAGGTAACATCTGCATCCGCACATTATTAATGATACAGGAAAAGACATGGAATACAACAAGAAGGCATATATCGCCTTCATAGATTTGAAGAAAGCATTTGATTCTGTACCCAGAGAGAAGCTGCTATGGAGAGTTCTGGAGAGGAATTATGAAGTTGATGACAGACTGATAAGGGCAGTAAGAAGTACATATGTGAATAGCTTAAGTAGGAGAAGAACATTGAGGAATGGTTTGCGTAAAAACTGAGTAAGGCAGGGTAGCATGTCACCGATACTGTTTATATGTATTTACCACAGTCACAAGAGGTAAAGGAGAGCGAAGAGGAGATTGACAGAGACATCGATGGTATACGCAAATGATTTTGCAAGCTGAGCGGAGATGGTGAGAGTTGAGGGAAATGGTACTGTGTTTCGTAGAAAATTGAGAGAAGCTTTGATTAAATATGAATGTGAGAAAACAGAAATAATGATAGTAAGTAAGTAAGCAGGGAGGAGGAGGAGTTGATAGTGGAGGTAAATGGTAGAGAGATTAAAAATGTGGACAGATATAAATACCTAGGAAGCACATTTGGAAGAGAAGGGGGGTGTGCAAAGGAAATTACTAGTAGGATTGAGCAGTATGGCAGGACTGTAAGAGCAGTATACCCCATCTTGAAAGATAAATATATGAACAAAGAGGTAGTAGAGTACATATTGGTGGAGGAGGTTAACTCAATGTTGTATGGGGCAAGAGACATGGAGCATGACAGAGAGAGAGGAGAGTAGAATTCAGACAGCGGAGATGAATGTGTTGAGGACGGTGATTGGAAAGACGAGGAGAGACAGAGTGAGAAACGAGACAGTGAGGGAGAGCGTGGGTGTGAAACCCATGATGAATAAGGTGGACGCAGCCAGACTAAGATGGTGGGGACACCCCTCTTCTAGACAACATCTTACAGACATCCCTATCCCTTATATCCATACGTGTAGGGAGAAAAAATTGCCCACATTGTATGTCCTGCGTAATAGAAGGAGACTCAAGTGACGGTAGAAGAAGGCTGCCTACTACCACTTATCTTTTGCCAGTAATGCTAATGCATGCCTCGGAGAAGGTCGTGATCGCCAAGCGCCCTTCTATCTTTCGGCGAAAATGTATGAATCGTATATGTATATGAAATGTCAGAGGAATAAATGTTGAGGAGATGATAGAGAGAGGTGATGGATGAGCTTAGAAAGGGCAACTTGATTTGCCTGCCGACTGAAACAAGATGAAAGTGGAAACGCTGTCGAGTGTGGTGTGAAATGTGTTGTGTTGCTGTGGAAAGGAATAAGAGGGGAAGGATTTGCAATTTTGATGAGTGAGTTGTGGTAGAGAGCTATGATATGTGTGTGGGAGTACTAGAAGTCTAAAGGTTAAATGTTTGAAAAGGTCAAAATTTGGTTGCGACATATGGTCCATCTGAGGGTAATGTTGAAGAGAGTGCGATTTTCTGGGATAATCTGAATGATGTTTTGGATGGGGTGAGTAGGAGATTCAGTTCATTTGCCACATATCTGCCCACCCAAGGATTTTTTTACAGTTGTCACCACCATCCACGGGCAGAGCCCTATTCAAGTAGGGGGTGTAGTACTCTCAAAAGTTCACCCTCTAGCGCAAATTACGCATATGAGCACAGACGCAGGCTTTAAAGTGAGGAGATTAAATTCAGTAGGAAATACAGAAGATGGAAGAGAATTCCACAGAACAGAGGTGGTGGGAAAGAAGGAAGCACCACAGCAAACTAGCCTGGAGTTACCAATGTCAACACAAAACTCGTGCGCAGATACAGCACCCCTTGTGCTACGAGGGCGTCGTAAAGGTGGTGGTACGCGAGTGATAAGTTCCCTCGAGCACCTGCCGCTGCGGTACCTATAGGATAGAGATAAAGCACCAACATCGCTCCGCAAAGATAGAGGGTCAAGTGAACTGGAAAGTACAGAACAGTTTATAAGCCTTTTTGCCCTTGACTCGACCCTGTCCAAAAGCCGGGTGAAAGCAGAGCCCCCTCTCCAGATATCAGAGCAGTACTCCATACATGGGCGGATGGCACCCTTGTATAGCTGGAGCAACTGAGAAAAGGAGGAAAGTCTTACAGTCTAAACAGAACTTCCAGTTCATTGAAGCCGCCCTAGCAACCGTTGCGATGTGAGGTTTCCAAGACATTTTTTTGTACATGTTAAGGCCAAAGATGTTTATATTGTCAACAGGAGAGACGACAGAACCGTCGAAAGAGATAGGAAAGTTAGAAGGTATTTTGGAGAAGGAGATTTGTAAAAGTTGGGTTTTTAAAGAATTGAATTTCACAAAGTTATTTCTATCCATCAGCGACAATAAATTAAAAAGATTAAGACGAGAGGCAATTCTAGAAGTAAAAAGTAGAATTGATATGAGTTAAAGAATGAAGGGTCGAGTCATCGGAATACGCGTGGATAGAGTTAGAGGTGCAGGTGAGAAGATCATTAATGAAAAGTAGGAATAAAGTAGGAGATAAGACAGAACCCTGAGGAACACCACTATTGACAGAAAAGAAGAAGTCGCCCCATCAACAACAGCCGATATTGAGCGATTTGAAAGAAAGCTAGACATAAGTAAGCAAAGAGAAGGAGGAAACCCAAAGGAGGGGAGCTTGGAGAGCAGTGACGCGTGCCATACTCTCAAATGCTTTGATATGTCAAGCGCCACCACCCAAGTCTCCCTGTAGTTCCTAAGAGCGAAAACCATATCGGATAGATAGGAATGTATATCGCCAGTTCACTTCGTGAACACGAGCCGTACTGGCGATCGGAATGGGTTTCCAGATGATATCTAAAAAGTGAGTTGAGAAGGGTTTCAAAGATCTTTGTGATAGAATACAAGTGAGAGCCACAGGGCGATAGTTATAGAAGGATCAGAGCGGCTTCCTTTTTTCGGAATAGGTTGGACATGTGAGAGCTTCCAACACTGAGGGAGGGAAAGTGCTGGCATTGAGACATAGAGAATATAGTTGAGATGAGGGGCCGAAGAGATTAGCCTTTTCAGTTGAAGAATTAGCAACACAATGTCAGAGCGAATAAGGTGAGGAAAGGCAGATTTACAGAAGTTGCTAGGAGATGAAAGATTTGTCAGTAGGAGCAAACCAAGGAGGTTAGCGCACCTTCGTTTGATGAAAGCCAGCTTTGCTCGTCGAAGAGTATCCCTGCAACGATTTCTAGCTGAATGAAAATTAGCGAGAGTGATAGGAGAACGAGAATTTTTCCACACTCGATAGGCACTCTCTAGCCTGAATGGCCAGAGAATAAGCACGATCGAACCATGGATTATGAGGAAAGAAAGATTTAGTTTTAGAAGGAATGAATGAGGAAAGAAAATTTAGCTGAAGAAGGAATGAACCTGCTCATCCCATCAACGATTACAGCTCCCTCCTTATCTTTAAATCTTTATACATCCATCATTATTCCTTATTGAGGTAGCCAATTTGCTATCATCTGCAAACTTGGAAACCTTACATTTAAGTCCCTGGTCTAAATATTTTATACATGTATGAGGAACAGCCACTTGACCTAAGAAATTGTTACGGACCACAAACATGTCTCCTCATTTCCATTAATAAATACTTTTCATTTTCATTGATTAACTATTATTATTATTATTATTATTATTATTATTATTATTATTATTATTATTATTATTATTATTATTATTATTATTATTATTACTATTATTATTATTATTATTATTATTATTATTATTATTATTATTATTATTATTATTATTATTATTATTGTTATTATTATTAATATTATTATTATTATTATTATTATTATTATTATTATTATTATTATTATTATTATTATTATTATTATTATTATTATTATTATTATTATTATTATTATTATTATTATTATTATTATTATTATTATTTTATTATTATTATTATTATTATTATTATTATTGAGACTTAAGGAATAAAAAATTTTGATCGCTAAAATAATTTCGGGAGGTTGAACCCCCTGACCCTCCTGTCTACAGCCTCATATATATATATATATATAGTATAGATATATATATATATATTCAGTTATTCAGTAAGTATATATATATATATATATATATATATATATATATATATATATATATATATATATATATATATATATATATATATATATATATATATATAGCATATATATATATATATATATATATATATATACATAGTTATGTAATCATTTTTTATATATATATATATATATATATATATATATATATATATATATATATAGGGTGGTTAAATTGTATGGGCCGATGCTGAATGTGAACCACACCTAAACGTCAATTTTTTTACTGCATTTCATTTGACATTTTTCAATTTCAGACTTACTCAATTTGAACCATGGAAAGATACACAATGGAGCAACGTGTTAAAGTTATTCAGGCTTATTATGAAAATGGGCGTTCAAATCAAAATGCATATCGTGCACTTCGTGATTTTTTTGGTCAATTTAATCGTCCAAATGTGCGTACAATCGGAAAAATCGTGAAAAAATTTGAGCAAACCGGGTCTGTAGGAGATTTGAAAAGACCAGTGCATGCTCGTACAGCTCGTACTGCAGAAAATATTGCTGCTGTTCGCGATAGTGTGGCTGAGGAGCCATCCACTTCAACTCGTCGTCGTGCCCAACAATTGCACCTCTCACGCTCGTCGTTGATGAACATTATGCATAAAGACTTGCATTTAAACGCTTACAAGGTGCAATTGACTCAAGAACTAAAGCCTCTTGACCATACAAAACATCGTCAATGGTCAGAATGGTGGCGACAAATTCAATGGCCGTGTTATCTCACGTGGTGGCGATGTCAATTGGCCGCCAAGATCATGTGATTTGACACCGTTGGACTTCTTTCTTTGGG